>JARFYF010000055.1:28355172-28368357 GCA_030265395.1 Rhina ancylostomus
AATGTAAACAAATAAATATTGGCAGTTCCATTTGCAAGAAGTGTTATTAGCCAACAGGATTTGGCTTGTAGAGCATGCATGCAGCATATTCCAACAAAAGTTTTCTATTTCGAAGACCTTATTCAGTGCACTCAGCTTTTCTGGAATGAGAGTTTCAAATAGGACACAAATGCAGATGGAGTAACCAGTTGTTACTCAAATGAAGAAGGAGATTGAAGCAGACACATTCAGGCAAGCAGACGCATACAAATTCAGAGAGACAGACTGACCGAATCTCATACAAGAATATAGATGTACTCTTTATGTTAATGGTTCAGGTCAATAACCTTTCTCATATAAAGGTTAATGACCAGAAACAGTAACTGTTTCTCACTTCACAGATGTTGCCTGACCCACTGTGCATTTTCGGTTTCTATTTTTGATTTTGTATATACATTCCTTCCAAGATACAGTTAATGTGAGGCAGCTTAAGAACACCAACAGGGACTAATACATTGGTTACAGCCATTTCACTAGTTGTCTCTGATTTCTAAATTCAGTAATTTGCATAAAACTTTAATGTTGGTTTAATAGGAATATTTTTAATCCATGATAGCAATGAAATGTGTAATTACATTGTGGTCTCAGACAATGCCGTCTTATCTTCGGGCACATTTGTAATTCAGTTTTGAAATTATTTTCATGCTTCCTTTTGAACCTGGGTCACAGAGTGGATTATGCAAAATAATTACCACAGAGGCAAAGAACTAAAATAAGAAATGGGTGTTGAATAGAATAGTCTTGGACTGACCAGGAAATAGATTTAACAATTGTTGGGCCATTGAATGGTGCTAAAAAATAAAGGGTAATAAAGCTACTGACTGCATTAGTAAATGCAAAGAATGGTATTAACATATCAGAAGGGGTGATGTTGTTTAAGGCACTGATTGAGTCCCATTTAAAGTACTGTGGGAATACTGGTTACTGTTCTACAGAAAGAATATTAAGGTCTTGAGAGATTCCAGTACAACAAATATGATCAGTCACAATAATCAAAGTATTAATAAAATATCAAGAACTTGCTGTTCTCACTGCATCTGAAGCTAGCTAATAGGAATTCCAATTGTCATAAAGGTGACTGATTGTGGTTAACTAAACAAACTGTCATTAGTGATAAAGGCTTGAATTTGAGAGAATATGATTTAAAGGAAGATGTTTGGAGAAAACACTGAATTCACACTTTATTTGGCTCCAAAAAATGGAGTGCCTACTGTCCTGGTGCCTATCTGTAGATGCAATACTGGGTCTTGCTGGAGAAAGATCCAGAATTAATAAGTAGCTTTCACTCTCTGTAATTAAATCGCAATGGACTGAGTGTGATCATCACAAAATAGAACAAACCAGCAGTAACTGATCAATACAGAAAGACTTGGATTTACATTGTGCTATTCTTGCCATACAAGTGCAGGCAATGATGATATCCATCAAGAGAAAATCCAGCTGTACTCCCTGACATTCGATGGCATTGCATCACTGAAACCCCCACCATCAATGTACTGGGGGTTACTTGCCATTGACCAGAAACTGAACTGGAATAGCCATGTACAATGTAGCTACAAGAGCTAGTCAAGAGACCAGGAAATCTGCAGTGAGTAACTCACCTCCTAGCTCCCCAAAGCCTCTCCACCATCTACAAGCCTCAAATCAGGAGTGTGATGGAATATTCTCTGCTTGCCTGGATGAGTGCAGCTTCAACATTATTCATACAGCTGCAGCTGAGGTGAACCAAACTGAGCTAGGAGCTCTGAGCAGACTCACTCACTGAATCAGTGAAGCCGGCTGGCAGCTGCTCTTCGCGTATCTGCTCGGTCTACCATCACAGCTGCTTCTATGATCTTCTCCCATGCACTGTTTTCAACTTACAAACAGTTCAGGTTACAAACAGTTCATACAGAAGGGTAAGGATCAATGCCTCCTGGTGGACCCTGAGCTTGGTACTGCATTGATAGTCTCTTTTTCCTCAGTCAGCCCAAGGTTGTGCTGGCACACCAGAGCCTGTGACAGATTTTACCATCAAAGTCTGCCTTTGCTGAGCAGTGGCTTCCGAGATGTGGGAAATAATCCATGTTTTTTCAGGGTCTTGTCATGGATCAAGGTGCATCGTCAAATGGCAGGGGTCTGTTGATAACTTAGTCTTCCGGATATTTAATGTAAACCATCATCTCATAAACCTCAAAGAAAGAATCAATGATTATAGCTATCACTGAGAGATGAATGATAAAAGTTTGGTGCTGTAGGACTGTAATCCCCTCTAGGGATATTTGTGGTTACAAAGGTTTGAGCTACTGCTTTCCCATGGAGTTAACAAATTGTGACAGAGATATTGCAATAATTTAACATGATGGCCAATGCCACAAATTCCAATATACAGTATTCTTCTCGAAGTTAGAAGTGTATGATCAAGTCACAGACATCTTTTTGTGACTGTCTAGATCACTCCTATCCCAGCTACTGTGTCTTTGTACCTGAGAAGCGTTCTTTGAGGACTAAATTCTGCCGACGTTTTCATTGTTTCTGTAGCTTATCTTTGTTACCCCTTCTCCATGAACTTGCACGCAGGCTGCAAACCCTCCTTTGTTGGTTCTGAATGCTTCAATCCACCTGGCCCTGAGTGCACAGGAATTCACCTTGAACTATTGTTATCCATGAGTCTGCCTCACATTTATCTTACTACAATTCAATAGTTCCTAGACCCATAAATAATTTGCACTTCCTGTGGTAATACCCTGGATAATTTTACACTGATTTTGCTACTCTCCCCACTCTTCCCATTCTCTTTTATTGCTAATTGATTTGTATGCCCATGAATGGTAATGGTGAACCAGCTACTCGTTGGAAGGAAAGGTCATTCTGTGTGATGCTCAATGTTATCACACAAAGGTGATTTGATGAGGAAAGTCTGGATTTAACTGCAGTGTAAAATGCTGAACAATGGGTTTCATTCAAACAACAATCTGAATATTATCACTTCCAAAGGCTTTGGGATGGGGTGTAGTGGGAGGGGAAGGGGTGGAGAGGTGTGAATTCCTGACTTGCTGCTTCCCTGTGGGTTAGTAAGTATTGTGGATAAGATTTGGAGAAGGAAACAGTTAAGTTCCAACTCCAGAACACATGATCCTGATTCAGGGTCTCGACCTGAACTATCTTTCCCCTCCACAGATGCTGCTCATCCCCACCCCCAACCCCCCCCCCAAGTTCCTCTAATTGTATGTTTTGAACTCCAACTCTAGCCTGTTTCTACCTCTATATGGACAGCTTCTCCATCATTTCCTTCAGCACACAGCCTGTTTTCAAAGTTCCTTATAAAGCCCCTTGGTTCCTTATAGCGTGGTCGGTTCTGAAGCTCGGTCAATTTTATGTGTGATGGTCACAACTGCCTTTATAGTATAGGGATCTGACTCTTTTTAACAATGCTTCACTTTGAGTTAAATACAGGCTTACTGCAGGCTTGGCTACCACGGGGATCTTCAAAAAGGAGAAACATAACAATGTCACATAAAATATGGTTCATTTCTCACTGATTCATACTGAATAGCTGGATAATCCAGTCCGTTTTATTTATCCCAAGGCTGGAGTGAAAAATAAGATAAATATCCAATAACCTTTAACTGAGCTAATTACTGTATTACTGTGGAGATTGATTGATAAATACAAATAAAAATACCTTGCCAAGGTTTGTACAATTTTATGCCAGCTTAGCACTTCTCAGGTTTACAAGCCATACAATGACTGTATTGGCCCATGGTGAAGTTAACTAATGAATCTATGAAAAATCTATTGGGAAATAAAACATTCATAGATGAAGCACAGACACCAATGAATAGCCAAACCACAGAACAGATTTATTAACAGACGCTAAAGTTAATTGCAGTAGTTTCTTTCTAATTAATTATATACGACTCTAATTATCAGTGAACAAAGGAAATAAACGAGTTGTTAAATACTACAATTTTAAGGGTGTTTTAGAACAAAGAGACCAGGGTCTGGTGGGGAGGAGTATGTAAACAGATCATTGAAGGTGGTAGGGCAGCTTCAGCAGAGCTGGTAAATAACATAGGGGATCCTTGGCTTCATAAAATGAGGAAAAAGTTCAGCTGTAAGAAAGATATACTAAAAATAATAAATTATTGGTTAGTCTTCAGTTTAATACTGTGTCTAATTAGGAAGAGGTTTTGTTGTCTTAAGCAGGACACTGAAAGGATTTAGTGGATTTGTACCAGGGCAAAGCTCTTCAGTTACATGGGAGGAAAAAAAAGGGAATGTTTAGAGCAGGTTAAGGGGAGATTTCAAAGTTATGTTCAGAAAGATTTAAGTGGTTTGAAATGGCAAAAAAAAGCCAGTGATATGGTAACCTTTTTCTTGCTGTGAGTTATGAAATGGAATGCATTGCTTAGAAAAGTAATGGAAACAGACTCAATAATAACTTTCACAAGGTTATCAGATAAATACTTAAATGTTGCTAAGGGTTGTTACATTCTTGTTTCCAGCTGCCTTATTCTGGGTACTACAGGCTTGAATGATGCAATGGAATTAGCAGGAAATAGGATCCTCAAGGATGGGTAGAGGGGAGGCAGGTGAGATATAAAAAATAAAGTTTTCAAAGCAATTTCACACCCAGCCAGATGGTAAACAGTAGTTTCTCATGAGAGGTATTGGGTGGGGAGAGGGTTAGGGGGGATATTCGTTATTAAAATCTTTTAATTAGATTATAAGCTTCCATTTTAGCAGGGTTTGATTTTCATTCCATAGAGGCTTTGTTTACCAGCCAGTAAAATGAGACAAGAATAGCAGGTTCTGCAAGCTAAGAAGGTCCTCGGGTGTTTCCTCCAGACCCAATAAACTAATCCTCTTTACACTCTGTGATTAGTCAAATTTAACCCAATCTCAGGCCCGCTGCCTCTCTCCCTGATACTCTGACTGAAAACGTTTCAAGGACGTTCTATATTTGCTTTCTTCAGGGCGTTTGGGACAGCTCAGCCCACTCCACTATCATTACCTCCAAGATCAGTATATCGCCAAGCCCTAATTTGTGAAATACATACACTAATTCTTCATTATCTGTGAGGGATGGGGACATGGACTGCCTGCAGGAAAGGAAAACTACGGATACCATTATGGCCCTTACCTTTAGGCCAATACATCCCCCAAATATAAATGTAAACATGTCCCTTTACGTTCTAAAAGTTTAACACACATTAATAAACTCATTAAAACATTTAAATATCAGTTAATTACTTTTTTTGAACTTTGAAGCATTAATTACTTTTGAAAGCACAAGGTGAAGCTGTGTAAACATAGACTGATCTCTTTTCAAACAGCACACAATAGTTGATGCAAGTGGTGTGGAAACTGTTCACTGTCTTTACACTGACAATGATTTGTTCTCCAAAACGTAGTGAAATGTATCTGATGAGTACATGTTAAAAGACTTGTTTATTTGGAAAAATTCCAGATTGGGACTGGGGCCAACCTCAAACCTACATGGATCCATAGAAGATCCATGATGGGGCGGCATGGTAGCGTAGTGGTTAGCACACTATTACAGTGCCAGTGATTAGGGTTCGATTCCCGTCACCGTCTGTAAGGAGTTTGTACGTTCTCCTGTGTCTGCGTGGGTTTCCTCCGGGTCCTCCAGTTTCCTCCCACATTCTAAAAGATGTATGTTAATTTGGGGGTTAAAATGGGCAGTGTGGACTCGTTGGGCCGGAAGGGCCTGTTACCACACTGTAAAAAATTTTTTTTTAAAATGATGAAGGCTGTTTGTAATACGGAATTGTCTTCATTGCTACCTGTTTAGTAATTACTGGGAATGACTTAGTTTAACATGTTACCTTAAACAGCCAATGAAAAAATATTGGCATCATAAATCATATAGATGGGAAAAGTTCTTGAGTTCAACCAAACAATTGGGTTGGTTCCATCTTCCATTTTAACTGCACCTCTTCCAGGCTATGGAAGTTGAGATCAACATCACTGTTAAGCTCTACAAAAGATGCTTTATGCTTCATACTGAACGACACATATCAGCGCCTCCAGAACTCAAACCTTGGTGAGATGCATCACCTTCAAGAGATAAGAGTCTCTTGAAGACTCTTAAGATAAAAGATACTCTTAAGATGAAGATAAAAGGGAACTGAAAATTAAGAAGAAATGTCAAGAATAGAGGGAGGAAAAGAAAAGGGAAGTAAGGAAGAGGGGTGTAGTGCTTTCTTTGTATTGCTGCGTTGTAATGGGCCAGAATGACTCATTCTGTTGGCCTAGTTCTTATAGATTATCTTCTTGGATGGAGAAAGCGAACACCACACAGAAAGAAGTAGCTAACCTCTACAATTTATTAACATGAAAACTAAACAAACCAGCAACTTATTAAGATAGATGTCTTAACTCACCCGTTCTGTTCATCGGGGACTCCTGCTTCGATCGCTGGCAGTCTCACACTTGGTCTTCCTGGCCCTGGTGGCGACCCGGTCCTTGGTGAGATGCGATTAACGTTCCCAAGTTCCTTATAGTTTTTATAGTTATAGTATTATATGGTTTTTCAAAGCCGTCCACTTACTATCTATGACTAGGTGCTGGGAAGTGTCCTTGCAAAGTCCAGGTGGCTACCCTTCAGTTAATTATTCTGTCTCCTTTAACCATCCATGCCTTATACTTTTTAAACATATTCCACAGATAGGGATTAAATCAGAGCAACAGAGTTTCCCCAGATTAATCATAAACAGTGAACAGTGAAAAAGATAATTCTAACCATTCCTTAACATTGTGAGAACCAAGCTAAAAAGGAGTTAGGAACAGGGAGAGTGGCACTTTTAACCTTCGCGTTACATTCTTACACAAGCAAGAAGAGGCAGAGTTGTTAGCATAAAAAAACCTTTATTGACGGCAGTAACTTTAAACTAACCTGTGCCAGGGTACAGCAATGGACAGGAGCTCATTCTCAAGGGCACCTTCACATCTATAAATACACTACAAGGGAGGGGAGGAGAGAAAGAGAGGAAAGGATACAAGAAAAACATTGGGAAAAAAAGAGAAAAATAACTTATCTGATGCAACATCCTGCAGTTTGTACACACCTTGTGCAGGTAATTCATGCACAGCAGTGCCAGAAATGAAAAGTAAGCAAAGTAACCAATTCAATTTTTTGATGGTGCTGGCTGAGAAAAGAATATTAATCAAAACATGAGGCAAACATTTTTGTTTTTAAATAGTTTTAGTTTATTGACATGTCCACCAGTCATAAGGGTTTTAATTTCCTACCCCAGCCAAAGAACCCAGCTGAATTATTGGACCAAGAGTCAGCCCAGACTGTGTACTCAGCAACTTGGTGTGGTATTGCACTTTTGACCATCTGAACCAAGAGTGTAGTAATGTAGCCAAATTCACACAGTACATGAGGGTGATTACCAGCCGCTTTAATTTATTTTTTATTCATTCTTGGGATGCGGATATTGTGGGCAAGGCCAGCCCCTGTGACCAAACCTTCCCAGCCCACCCACCCAGTCACTCCCACCAACCCCCACCAACTCTTGACAGCTGATAACAGGTGTTTTCCTAAATCATTGCAGTCAGCGTTCTGGGTGTTGTTTGGGAAGGGAATTCTGGAACGTCAACACCGCAATAATGCAAGATGATGTATAACTTCAAATGAAACCTGGAGTGATGGTATCTCCTCGGACCTGTTGTCCTTGTCCCCAGTTTGGAAAGTTCTGTCAAAGTAGTCTGGCGAGTTGCTGTTGTCTACCCTGAAGCTTCGTACAACCCATAGCAGTAATAAGCTGAAGGTGGAGAATACACAAGTTTAAGCTGCTGGATAAGGTACCAATCAAACCAACCACTTTTTCCTGTTCTCTGAGTGACATTGGAATCAGAGCCATCCACCCAGCACACTCCTGGTGTACCTCCTAGGTTCTGTGGATTTTTAATGGATGGCCTCAGAATAATCACTGTGATCAATAGCAGATGGGGGGGAAAAATAATTAATATCTCTACTTATCCACTTTCTGTCTGGGAGTAGCAAGAGGAACGAAAATAATTCCAGCTAACAGAAACAGTTAAGAAGGTTGCAACTGCTGAGCTTTGAAATGCTGAGTCAGATTTTACATTTCAAGTCCTCGGAAATGTGTATAACTTGTTTTTTTTGTGTATTATTTTTGCGGACCAGGTACCTTGAATAGACCTAAGCCCTCTGGCTTCCGAATGCTGTGTTGCAATTAACATTCAATGGGAGGAGAAGAGTAGATGATGCATTTTGTTCCATCTGAGGGTGTGAGGTGTGAGGGAATCTGCAGGTCAACATTCTGCTTCACATTCAGTCCCACATGCCCCATTTCCCCAAGCAGAGAACTTTGCAATTTCCATCAGCTCTAGAATTACTTCTTGCTGATGTTTTTTTGCTGCCTTTTTTGTACTTTGTGTAATTCGCAAAAATACAGTTTTAATGACATTCCAGGAATCTACAGAAACGGAACATTCCTGAGGACACAAGAGACTGTAGATACTGGGATCTGGAGCAAAACAACAACAAGCTGCTTGAAAAACCCAGTGGGTCAAGCAATATCTGTGGAGGCAAAGGGGTGGTTGGCATTTGGAGTTGAGCCCCTGCATCATGACTCGTGACCTGAAACATCAACCATCTCTGCCTCCACAGATGCTGCTTGACTTGCTGAGTTCCTCCAACAGTTTGTTTTGTTGCTGGAAGATTCCTTTTGGGTAACCAAACAATTAAAGAAACCACTGTCTAACCTAATGCTGGTTTGCATCTTATATCACCACCCAAATTCAGTGGATAGCCTCTGTTTTTGAACCACCCGTAGCAGATGCCCATCCTCCTGGCTTACAGTCGTGAAAGCTCCTGGTGATTCATTCAATCAGAGTAGATGATCATAATCAGTATGGCAACACTTGACCATTTTGCACTACAATAAATTTGCTTTTTTTTGTTCTAGTTGTGTTCTTTTTTTAAAAAATTGTGCATAATTTATGTTTAAATTATACTTTTCTTGTGAATGTTGTTCATCTGATGCTATGCGCCTGTGATGCTGCTGCATGTAAATTTTTCATTGCATAAGTACATACATGTACTTGTTCATATGACAATAAACTCGACTGATCTTTTCTGCAAAAAAGAAGCAAGTCAAGTCAATATGCATCTGCAAGGTGCTCTTGTCCACCCCCTAGTGGTTACTTTGGACATGGAGAGGCACTGGTCTGGCAGTACAACCTCAAGATGGCATCCAGACCGGTCTTTTCAGTTTCGACAGGAAAATAATGTACAGAGGTAGAGGGAAGGAATGGGGGCATGGACTGATGAGATTCCCGCAGTAAGATTAACAAGGCCGAATGATCAGTTTCTGAGCCATCACAATTTCATGATATTTTCCTGAACCATTTACCTCAACTTCATTTCAAAACATAATCAGTACTTCAAAAATCAGTGCATAGCATTTAATGGACATTACATATCAGCAGAAGCAGGCGCTGGTGCCATCATTTTTAGCATTTTTTTTAATTGAGTAAGTTCAGTTTTACATTTTTAGACCTGTCTGTTGATTTTTAAAGGCAGCTCTTGAATGCAAATTCACCCAATAATTTTCTCAGGATTTAATTACATGCTCTAACGTGACAATTTATCCTGAATCTAGTTAGATGGTATGGGATTCTCAATTTGAACAGTATTTGAAATCATTTAATTCCCTAGCTAAAGGCCGAAGCCATTTTTAATAGTTCAATTTGAAATAATATTGAATATTTTTTCCTTGCATGCCTGTGAAAATGAGATAAGATCTAATGGCAACAAGGAAGAAGTCATGTGTATATCGAGACTGCACTAAGAAGCAATTGAATTGTCTCATGCCACTACCATCGGTAGAAGAACAGCCTCCCGTAATGATTGGGTTAGGTTAACGCAGAGGTTTTCAGACTTTTTATTTTGCTGCATTCCACTTCAGAGAAATGTGGGTTTCTTTTGGCCTCATCCCCCATTCTCATTCAAAGCTAAAATCATGGATTAGGAGCAGATAATGTACCCCTTTAGCTTGCCGCATCATTGAACAAGATCACAACTGAATTCTTAGGTCTCAATTCCACTTTTCTGCCTGACCCCCATTACCAATGATTTCCCTACAGTCCAAAAATCTCTTTCCTATCTAATCAGTAACATGGAATAAAAGTTAATCAGTTTTATAACTGTGGCTTCCTTCTACCTTTAGCATACTTCCATCAGAGCAGCAGTAGGGTTGCCCCTCCATTGGCTCACCTAGGGGACAAAACATTGTTGAACTCTGAGGTGAAAAGTAAAACCTGGGATGGATTTACTTTGTTTTGATGAAGCTTTCCCTCCGGTGCTAAAGTCAGAGTAGGGACATTTCTGAGTCACAGTAAAATTTCCTAATTTTCAGGATCACCCTGAATCAAAATGCTTCTCTTAGCCAAACTGGCTCCCTCCCTGCACTTTTGAAGATGACTGATACTAAAATTGAAAGGTAGGAGTCTGAGTGGGGGTTATTCGCACCTTCAGTTTATGGGCAGTAAGTTGCAGGGCAGATCACTCAACTGTCGAGCAACCAGCCCAGTTTCCATTTCCATGAGAAAGGAATATTTAATGGTAGGAAGCACATGATCTGACTTCCCAGTTTCCTACCCAAGACCTGATAATGACGCTAATATTCTGAGGTACAGATAAGGCCTTATCTGTATTATTCAGGAAACTTGGAGTAAATTCAGAACTTGCTGGCAATACAAACAAGGTCCATCAGCTCGTGTTTACCCAGCAGCATCTGACTAGAATGGAGGAACGATCCCTCCTATCATGCAGTTTCCCAAGCAAGGTTGTTTCATCACTCCAACCTTTTCAGCCTTTCTCCATACAATATTGTACCTCAACTTCAAAAACCCTCCCACTAGATTAGAGTTAATCAACAAGATGAATGAGAAACTGTAATGAAGGCATTGGAGGTTGAACAGAACTGAGTCAACCCAGCTTCAGTCAAGGAACTGAACAATGCGTTTTGCATGTGCAGACATGGAGGCTTGAACTCCAAGCCATGGTTGACTCCTTCACTGAAGCATATGAGAGAATGGACATTATGTTAGACTTCGATAAAATAAAGGGCTTCTACCAACCTTCCTCCACTGCACAATACCACTTCCCAACAATAAAGATCCATGATGAGATTGTGGAAAATCTGGATCATTCTCCATATCACAAGAATCATCACACAAGGGCAGATATTGATGATAAAATTTGCAACCAGTGTGCCAGCTCAACCCTTGGCCCTCTAATGAAGAGTGTTGGAAAACCATGATCTCAAACCCCACTCTAGACCCACTGGGCATCACCAATCCCCATCTCCCCATAAGTCATGGAGACACAGACTACCTACAATAGGCACTTCAGAGCATTGGAGGTGAACAAACAACATTGTCTCCACAAGACTGTACAAGTTCATTGGCAGCTTTAGTAAAGCAATGCCAGGGTCCTCTCTGAGGCTAATCCCTAGCTCTGAGGTTGTAATTCAGCCAAATTCACTTTAAATTGGTTACTGAATAGCCAGCACCAGATTCTTCAAACAGACATTCCAAGCTCCATCGTGGCAAGAGATGACCAGAAAGGTGGAAAGAAAAAACTATAATTAATTCCAGTAGTTTTTCACATGCAGAGAAATTTTAAAACTCTGTAAATTTATCTTAGTATTTTTCTTCTTTTTTAATTATAAAAAAATTAAAAAGGAAAGATAAGCAACTGGAAAAAACATGACTAATTAAAATGTTGCAACATTTTATCTTTAGTAAAGGTAATGTAATAGACCTTCCTTTTTGTCCAGTAAATCTTTACCCTACAATTCCCAATGAAGTTAGTGCCTTATCCTTTGCCTGGTCAGACCTGATGCAGGACCTGAGAAATGATTACTTAGCATAATAATGGGGAATTGCAGCAAGACGCTGAACAACTTCGTTTGCTAACACTGGCATGGACACCCAGAACTTATTGCACTTTCAGTGGCTGAATGCTTGTGATTATGATTGGAAGAACTAGCAATAGCATCAAGGTGCAGGCCAAGTCATTCTTATATGACAGCAGTACAACGTGCCACAAAGGAACACTGATTCCCAAGGCATGTTATACGGTCACTACACACATAACAATGCACGATTTTAAGTACCTTTTTGCACTGAGTGCAACCTAGCTGCGAGGGTGTGCAGATCGAAAGTTAAGCTCTCATCATAGACAAGTTTATCATTTAGTTTCATTGATAGATTAGTTGGGTTGGCTCATTTTCAGATACTTTATATCATTCAAATAGTTTTTATTCATGTAACTGGAAATCACCAGAAGTGAGAATCAATGGTTGTGTTGATTCTCATGTGCACTACTGCAATAGTTGTGTTGTTTATAACTGAATACATAGACCATTACACTTGTCCAAATGAAGCTCATTATGTGTCCTTGCTCTATCTGCTGGGAACCCTTGCCAATGAGCCGATATTAATGACTAAATTAAAAACATTATTATTAGGTGTCTCATTCTGTCTCCACTGGTACTTGTCATCCCTTGTTACTAAATATATTTGCTGCATGTTCTGAGATAAACATTTTTTGCATTTGCTTTTGAAACATTTACCAATAAATCTCATATCTTGCTATAATACTTGTGGGGTCTACCGCTTCCCTGATGGTCTTTGGTAGTTATTTATATAGATTGGACATAATGACACATAGTGTCTGTCATCCTTTAGTGACACAAGCATGGACACACAACCATATTCATAAATACATGTACCACCTGGTGTTATGTTTATATATTCTGCTATTTCCCAGTTATACATATATAAATACTGGTTGCTTTATGACAGGCATGTGCAAGATCTATCACTCATCATTAGTAGTCATTTTCAGAGTCAGATATTTCCCTGAGATGAAATTCTGCTGTTTTCTCAAAATATGGAACCACAGTCCTCTGATATTTGTCTACGAGTTTACATTTATCCCAATGTGCCCATATAAAATTCAGCAGATTGTAGAAAGTGAATTATTTATAATGTGTATCATTTTTACCCTTTATCAGAACAGAGTGTAGAGGCGGCCAGAGTCTATCATTAGAATCTATCCGAAAAGGGTAAAGGTGAAGGATGTTGTTCGTTACATTA
>JARFYF010000055.1:28372849-28383608 GCA_030265395.1 Rhina ancylostomus
GACCTGCACTGCACTTTCTCTGTAGCTGTTACACTTTGTTCTGCATTCTGTATTGTTTTACCCTGTACTACCTCGATGCACTGTGTAATGAATTGATCTGTACGAACAGTATGCAAAACAAGTTTTTCATTGTACCTCAGTACAGGTGTCAATAATAAACCAATTTCAATTCCAATTTTGAGACAAGTATCCCTGGTTTGAGACTGCTCCTGGTGTCTTGGCTGCTAGTTCTGCCCACCCTCCCTCCCTATGCTTTACTTCGACTAAATTCTCAATTGCACAGCAGACCATGGCAAAGTATGAGACCCCGGCTCATGTGAATAGCGCAGAACACCAACAGATTGATGCACTGTCCCTTCCCCTAACCCCCATCACACATGCTATCGGCCTGGTACCCGGACTACATCCTCTTTCACTACTTTTAGACTGTAACCAGGCAAGGAAGTTGTGGCGATTTACCTCAAATCAGTCCTTGTTGTGACATCAGCAATGGAAGAAAACTCATCAAGCCATCATTATAAGTCTTTGAATCATATGCATGAGTCCACTACTATTGCTAGCATTAAATGAACATGCTGTAGAGTGCCATTGGTAGCATTAATTGCTTTGTGAAGCCAGAGCCCATAAATTAACCTAGATAACTCCATGTAATCTCATGACAAGGGTCCCCAGATTCACTTCACTCAGCCTGGCTCACTTTTCCTTACCTTTGAATGACTCTTTGAAGATTATTTGAGAAATGGACAAGAACACAACTTTGTCCTTTCTTGCTGCACATATCAGCACAGTACAAGTGATCATCATGGCCTTGCACCTTATTGTCTGCCCGCACTGCACTTCCTTTGTAACTGTGACGCTATATTCTGCATTCTGTTATTGTTTTCCTTTGTACTACCTCAATGCCCTGTTGTAATGAATTGATCTGTATGGATGGTATGCAAAACAAAAGTTTTTTCACTGTACCTCGGTACATGTGACAATAATGATCCAATTTAACAGGCAATGAAGTGCACATGCTTGGAGGTGACAGCTGCATAAATAGACCATTACATAACTTACAACACATTACATACTGATTTAGCTTAATTAAATAAGTGTTTGGAACTAAGTAATGAAAAGCATGACCAGAAACTACTGTTAATTAATTTGGTTGCAAAGGGAACTCACTGAATAATACCACAAGTACCTCTTAGTTTTTGTGATATTTTCCATGTGAGTTAGAAATTCTGCCACTATACTGCACTGCTTAACCTACCTTCTTTTCAAGCAATTCTTCAGGATCAAGGATGACTTGCTTTCACACCAGGTCTTTGGGTTCTGAGGTGATTACTGGGGCCAGTATGGGAAACACAGCCTCAATCCTGGAACTCCAGTGTTACTGGTTAACAAAATCCTGGATTTCCTGGTCATTCTCATTAAATCTGTCCTGGAATCCAAGGGTGTCTTCACAGATTCTAACTATTGTACTTTGGACAGTAAAGTGGCACAGCAGTAGAGCTGCTGCTTCACAGCTCCAATGACCTCGGTTCAATCCTGACCTCCAGTGCTGTCTGTATGGAGTTTGTTACATTCTCCTCGTGATTACTTGGGATTTCTTCAGGTTTCCTCCCGCATCCCAAAGATGTGCAGGTCAGTATATTAATTGGCTACAAGATCAATTCACATCTTTTCCCATCTTGTTGTCGGAGTCACACAGGAAGATGCTTCGCCCAATGCTGCCACTTGGCTGCTGGAAGGCTGGCTCTCCACTTGCAACCAAATTAATTGACAGTAGTTTCTGGTCATGCTTTGCACTGCACTGAGATACTAGTGTCCTCTCAGGATGCCTACAGGTTTGCCCTCGATGGGCTGGCTCCAGACTACAAGAAGCTAGCGCTTGTGCCTGCAGTCCCGGGAAGCAGCCTTGGGTGCACCAGCAAAGATTGTGCCTGAGAGACAGAGGCCACAGGAGGGATCCCGACAGGAGACTCTGTTCCCTCACTGCCAACTGGACTCGTATGGTCTGGAGCAGACATAGGTCTGCATATTTGGTATTGTTCAGACAGTTGTCAGAGCCTCCAGAGCCCAGTATGGCCTACAAAGAGAATAAGGGACATGGCTGCCTACTCCCTGATGGCAGTGCTGTCTTGCAGGAAAGCACGGTGCTGACCCTGGCAATTAACCTGGTACTGGTTCTGTGTTGGTAGAGCTCTGGAGGGCCGGGACTGGGCCTCAGTCAAGGTAGAAACATGCTCCCTCGGCCGTTGTGTTCCTCAGCTTTGCTATTGCCTAGTACTGAAGATGGAATCACTTCCAAGGTGGAAGAGAGCTTCCCCTAGTTCTGCACCAGCTCCCAAGAGAGCGCGGTCCTGGTCCACACTCCAGAACATCTCATGCCCCATTGGTTTTAGAGTGTCTACCCAGGAAACTTCTAACCACACACCCCCACCCCTGATTGGATATGAATTCCACAGAGCTGAGACTGTTGCTCTACTCACCACCCACAGCCTGCTAGGTGCCAAATGTTTCTCCTCAAGAAATGTCCCCATGCAATTGGCATCTCAGCTGGTACTCTGCCAGATTGGGTACATTGGTACATTCAGGTATGTTTTGACTGGCACAGCTGATGTTGCACTGGGATTGCAGGTACCTCCATTGCTTCCTCTAGACAGCAGACTGTGTCTCAGGGCTACCTTGTGGTTTAACCAAGTGCGGCACACAGCTGTACTGGGAACACTTGTGATCTACCACAGCCTGCTTCTTTTTGCAATACTGACTCTGTGAAGGGATGTTATGTTATTTGTGTCAAAAAGATGAGCTCATGCAGAATCTAATATCCTAGAACTGGCTGACACAACCAGACACATTGCAGGAACCAAACAATTTCCACGAAGACTGAAATCCTCCATGACTATCCAAGATCATGAATATGTGCCCAATTACGAGCTCTGTCTATACATCTGTGATACAACCTTGGTAAGAGATTTCATAGTATGGAAGTCTTACATACCAATGTACTGTATACTGTTTACTTTGTGAGCTTCATGCAAGCAAGGAATTTCCCTGGTGTATATGACAACAAACTGAATCTTACGCCCCCTGAATTCTGCATAGAATCTCACAAGTATCTTCAACTCTAGTTCCCTGATGACATTTGTACAAGAATAGTATCTGAGTTCATGTATAGTCCGTTTTAAACACATTTATATTGGATCATATGAATATAAAGGTATGCTTCACCACTTGACACGGCATGCTGGATTGTGAAAGGAAATACTGACATGCAGACTTACTGCAATGCACAAGCCTTTGATTCAGTATGGGTGCTTGCTCGGTTAAGTGCCGCTTGGTGATATATGTACCATGGGCTTTTGTTTGCACTTGGCTAATGTACTGACTTTGTGCCCTGCTGGTGTCAGAAGGTTCCATTCATTGAGAGTGCTTGAAGATGACAGAAGCAACTTGTGTGTGTGTGTGTGTGTGTGTGTGTGTGTGTGTGTGTGTGTGTGTGTGTGAGACAGACAGACAGACCATGAATCAAACAATAACAGAGAGGGAGAAAGAAAGAAAGAGTGGGGGTGTTGCAGAATCTTCACTACTGAAAGGTGCCCCCTTGCTACAGCAAGAATCTGCCCACTTCCTGAGCCCCTCACAACCTTGCCTAATGAACCACAGTTCCAACCTCTTCAATATCATCGAGTTCAGCGGTCCACACCCAGTCACTGTCCCTCTCCCCCGAGGATCTCCTGGCTCTCTGCAGCACTTCCTGCGATGTGTATGCACAGCCACCTTAATTAGAAGCATCGGTGCTGCGTGCAGGGAGTAGGGCGCTGTTTGCAGGATGTCAGGGAGCAACAAAAGACTGAGTGGAGGGAGAGAAGCACGGAGAGGGACAGAGAGGTAAAGGTGGAGAGGATGGGTACGTGGAGAGCTGAAGAGAAAGTGAAGGAGAGAGAGGCAAGGAGCATGGGACAGAGGATGGAAACAAAAGGAAGGGGGGAGTGAGAAGAAGTGTAAGTGAGAGAGTGAATGTATTATAGGGAAAGGTATTGACAGAGTGTGAATGGGGCTGAGGGTGGAGGCATGGATGTAATTAGGAAATATTAGATTGTGTGCACTTCTCTTGACAAATCTGATGAGATAATGACAATTGGTCAGTTGTAGGCAGTGCTATTTCTAATGGAGGCCTTCCTGGCAACCTGCTATCACCGAAAGAAAAATAACAACCTGGGTTCCGAATTTGTCACCAGGTAAGACATCAGGATTATGAAACTCATTCACCAATCTTTCAGAATTGGACATTTCCCCATCAAAACAATTTTGTTGTGATAATCATCAAATATTAAACAAAGTGACATTTTGTTAATGACAGTGGACTTGTTCATCAAATGGACCAACTAAAACAAACAATCAGGATAAAACTTACATGCAAAAAAACAGAACCGCCCTGTGTATAATGTAACATGAACTGTAACAGCTGTGGGTGTATGGTCTATTAAAACTCAACTAAGGCAAACATAATACTGACATAAACAAGATAAAGTATTTTAAGGTGAATTCTCACAAGCTCAATTATTGGATTTTGGTCAAAGCCCATCTGGTTCACTAATGTCCTTAAAGCAAGGAAAGCTGCCATCTCTGTCCAGTCTGGCTTGGTATTGGTATTGGTTTATTATTATCACTTGTACCGAGGTACAGTGAAAAGCTTGTCTTACAAACTGATCGTACAGGTCAATTCATTACAATTGTGACTGGAGACCTACATCGTTATCCAAGCCATCAAATCAAGGGCAATTAGGGATGGGCAATAAATAAAAATAAAATGGGATTAAATTAGGATTACTGTAAATTGCTGGGCTATGGAACCTGTTTCCATGTACTAATATATAACTCCTAAGTAAAAAGGAGAACAGGAAACCATGATGATAGGTGATGATGGCCAGCAGAGTTTGGGCTTAAAAAACAGCCCCTCAGCTATGAAGACACTGCAGTCCATAAATGAGTGACCTGGTCAGCTATCAGAAGATGGTGATAGGTTGACCACTAAGCCAGAGACTGAAGTCTGTAAGGATTCAACAGGTCAGTCACCAGACGACATGCATTACTCAATCACCAGTGTGCTGATCACTGATGTGGATTTGAGAACTCGTGGTTAAATATGTAATTTAGAGAAAGAGGGTATAAGAGGTTGTAGTATCAGCCATTATATGAAATTATCATAATCTCTCAATACAAGTAAAGATCAATCATTATAGCTGAACAAATTCTGGCCTGTTGTCATTGATTAAATCCCCAGGTCAGACTCTCCAGCTGATGGTAGTTCAATCTTTCCCTGTGGTAAATGGCTGAGTGGAGGTACCAGTCCTACAAATAGCAGCAACTCTTTCCCACATGTACTACTTTTCTGACTGAAGGCTTGAGTATAAGTAATTTTTTTTTTTGCTGTGTAACTGAAAAAGAGCTAAAAGAACAAATCCCTTAAGGTCTACTTGGAAAGATAAAACTCTGTGCCAACAATAATATCATCCATGTACCACTTACATTTTCCTTTCAGAATGCAGCATGCCTTTCCAATGCAGTGGTCAGATGGAAAACAAAATTTAAGAACACCTTGGTGAGCTGTTTCAGAAAAAGGGTCCTGTTGCAAGAACTCTGGCACGCATGCGCGCACGCGCACACACGCACACACACACACACACACACACACACACACACACACACACACACACACACACAAGTTGTAGAACAAGTAATCATCAGATGTTTTTGAAAATGATTTTCATTTCATTGCAACCATGGTGTATAATAAAAAGTCATTAGCTTTCTGAAAGCCCTCGGCAATCCAACTGTTAATGTCTTTACGTTCTATGACAATGGAAATGAATATGGGTGGAACACTGTTAAGTGTAACATGGGAATTGCTGAAGTATGAAATTCCCTCTCTTCCAGCAACGTTCCTCAGAAAGGTTCTCACCACCTTCAGCACATTGTGCTTACAAAGACTTAAAGACTGGTTAATGTGGCTCTTGACTGAATAACCAAAATTAAACATTTTTGCTAAAAAGTAATATAAAAACTGCTCCAGGAAGATAAATTTCCCAACATACACAAATCATTGAAGGTAGAAGGAAAGGATGAAGTTTGTTAAAACACTCATGGTATCCTTTACTTTAAAACAGAGGAACAGTTCCAAAGCAAAGAAGTAATGATGAATATTTATATGACACTAATCTGGTTTGGTTTCAATTGGACTATTGTGGCTGCACAATTTTGGTGGAATATAGATATCTTACAGAGGGTTTTGAGGATATACATGTGGCTGAACAGCAATCAGTTATTTTCCTGGTTAAGATTAAGGGGTGACTGTCGTGTGTTCAAGGTCTTGAAGGTCTTTGGTGAACTGAAGGGTAACTGTCCTCATTTACCATTTATCATTCAACAGATTTATCAAAAGAACCACTAAAGAGATGAGGAGAATTCTAATTTACATGAAAGTTGCTATGATTTGGGATTTTTAAGCAATCTAAAAACTCTTGTAAATAATCAGAATAATTAAACTAAATTGGAATAATTAACTAACTTCCCTTTATCCTCCCCTTCCCTTGACCTTTAATGCATTGCCCAGTAATCCCTATTTAAAGCAATGGGGTGTCTGTCAGATCCTGCACCAGGTCTGAACCTAGTGCACATTCCTAGAGATGGTTCACTAGTGCAAGGCTGAGGAATCCCTGCAGGACTGGGGTGCACTGCTGAATCCACGGGCAGTTTAGTAATAAAGCAATCTGATAGATACGGCTCCGCAAATGTATCAGTAAACCTGGGACTTCATACTTACCAGCGTGTGTGTAGAAGTCCCAGAATAACTGATGGTTAAACTTATAAAACCTGGCCTCTTATTACCTCCTCTCACTAGGAGAAGATTCAATAAACTACCCAGGGCCACGAGTTCTCAAATCCACATCAGTGATCATCACACTGGTGATTGAATAATTTATGTCATCTGGTGACTGACCTGTTGAATCCTTACAGTTATATGGTTACTTATCTGTAACCATATAAGCCAATACAACCACATTATGCACCACTGTTTATAATGACTTGGTGTGAGCATAAGATTTGCCTGATCTTGTAGTCGTTACTTTCATTCCCCAATTCCCAGCCAATGAAAAACAAGAACTGCTCTTTATTTTCCAGATTTTATTCATTCACTTTCCCATCCTCATACATCAAGTAAATATTTTGACAGAGAAATACTATTCTCTGTTCCCAATGTTCATCCTCTATTGAACAGACATTCTTTAACATTAAGAATGCAGTGAAAGCTCTAAGCAGATAAAAAAGAAATCTTCCAACAATCCCCTTCATAACAGGAATTAAAATAAGCTCATTATCTGAAGGAACATATTATTAACATTCAAAAACATTTCAAGATATACCACAAATGATATCCAATGTATTACTGCCATTGGCAATAGAGTATATGTGTGCAATACTAATTGGGATCAATGCTTTAAGGCAGTCACCTCTATTGTGTCACATGACTCACTGTTCCCTGGGCTGCAACAATGACTTGTAGTACATTCTAGAGAAGCAATCTGTGAAGACCCGTTTGGTTAAACAGCATATACTTTATTTGAGTTTCTTTTGCATAACCTTTAATCTCTTGTGTTTGTTCTGCAATAAATTTTGTTAAAGGTTGAAAACCTCCTGAGCATGAATACTTTATATATTTGAACTAGATCAATGTACCCAACATAATCCTTGTAAAACCTTTGAATGCCTGAAAACCCCTTGGCACCTTTTCTTTTGGGTGTTCCACGTGTCTCTTTAACACTGTCTTAAAAGTTCTGAAAATATCACAATAATGCACAGAGCAGTTTTAAATTCAATGTTTTCCAGTCAAATTGTGTTTTCCTACATTGTTTCGGAAAGAGTAGCCATTACTGAGTAATTCAGTTTCTCACAGATGATGACACAGTTAGCCAAGCAACTGAGACCTCAACAGATGACTATTTATATATATATATATATATATATATATATATATATATACACACACACACACACACACACACAGAAGCAGTACCCACTAGCAGTACAGCAGCACTCTTCCAGCTACTGGACGGTGTTGATTATGTTCAAGTGGTTGTACCAGTTATTCCAGAAAGCAGGAAATATGCTTCCAGACTTGGTGAGAGGGGCCTGGGGAGGTTGGTGAACCATAGCACCAATAGAAGGGATGCCCTGTGTTCAAAGAGGCAATAAAGACTGCACAGCTAAACCACAGGGGTTCAGAAAGGTAAACAAACAGTTCCTTTGCTTGAGCTTATAGCTTGTTCTAAAAGTTTAAATTAAAAAAAAACAAGATTGCTCTCAAAATTCTGGGAATATTATGCTGGGCCAATTATATGTGCAGACACAAAATTGTCTTTACCATACAGGCCCCTTCCCCTTTAATGTTGGCATAAATAAATGTGTATTTGCTGCAGGTCCAGATATGTAATGCCAGAATTTGCCAAGGCTTGTTAAATGTCTGTCACCAATAATTCAGCAGATTACAGGGATCTCTGGAGCTGTGCACTATTTCAGATTGGTAATCCTCTGAGTTATTATCACTACAACAGATTACACAGTGGTTTTACAATATGATTGGTAATGTTGAGGCTTGGACTGATGATCCTGAAGCATGAGTTCAAATCTCACAATGTCGGCTGGGGAAATTTAAATCAAGTTAATTAAATAAAATGGAATGGAAAGTTAGTGTCATTAACATTGGCTATAGTGACCATGAAACTGGTGGGTTCTTATTTAAAAATGCAAATGCTTCAGCATATGTTATTTCTATTGAAGGCAGAGATTGTAAAAGGCTATTTTTCACATAACCTTAAGGACAGGATGACTCCATGTCTTAGAGCAGATTTCAGATGATCAAGCCATGTGCATAATTCAGTTTAATGAAGCATCACTTGGATGCTAGCAGGAAACTGTGCATCTCTAAATCCTTGTAAGTGATAAGAATCCTTTGCCAGTTTAATAGAATATTAATGGAGAATGGGCAGATTATGGGTTTTTGTGACAAGGTGATTTATGGTCAGTACAGAGCTGTTGACTGAAACTGCTTTCATTATTTACATGATTCGGTGCATTATCTCAGCCTTTCTATCTTCTTATAACAAAGGCTAGGATAAAGGAGGGGGTGGGGTGCTGCAAATGGAAATCCTCATGAAGGTGTTTGATAGTGTAGACGTGGGTAAGATACTTCTGTGCTGTAAAGTCTTTTTGCTGAAGTGTGCTAGAAACTTGTTCAAGCCAGCTCTCAATTTCTCAGACAGAGGGACTAAAGGTTTAATAATCAGGACTTCCTATTGGGTAACTGTGTCCTTGCGCATTGGTTGATAGAGGATATTCAATAATTTGGGTTAGTTTAAAAGGCTGGAAATTCTATCACTGAGCAGAATTTTTTTTGCCTTCAGTTTTAGTTGTAAGTTTTGCCAAATTGCAATCCTCTGCGTGGATAGTGTCTCATTTGTATATGGTGGCTTCTGGCAGGAGGCAGTGACATCAGTTGGCAGGAGGCAATGACATCAGTTGGCTGCTGCAGTACTGTGGCATGAATATTGCTTTGTGAATGACCCAGGACTTGATCATAGGAGGATACATTTATTGGAGAGTGAACACTTGCTCCAACATCTCATGATCTCATGGTGTCTGACAGGAATATATCCATTTAATTCAACCCAACTAGCTCCCAAGATTATTCTTGTGTAAGGTAAATACTTAGTCTTTATTTCTGATTGATGATACCTGCCCCTCTCCCCAAATACTCCACTTCTTATGCCTAGTTTCAAAGGCCTAATGACTCATGAGAGTCTTAGTTGCCTGCTGCTCTATCATTCATTTGGCACTCAAGGGTACCCATGCTTCAAAGCACCCTCAGTGATTCTGTGCAAATGCCTGCTTTATAAATGATTGGGCACAGGAGCTTGGAACCCATGATGCCAGTGCATGTGTAAGAATGAACTTCATGTGTGAGGAAGAATATTGGCTCCTCTGTAGCTTTGTGCAAAGCTGGCAAGGGACACTGCTCATTGTCCCCTTGATGTATGTTTTATACGTGGAGGAATTCCTAGCTTGGAAAGTTTGGGAGAAAATGAACAAGCAATGTTCTCCTGAAGAGTGCAACAAACATTAGTGCTTGTCCTTTTTGAACTGAAGCCCCAACTGGTCTGTTCAACGGATGACATTGACTGTGAGGAGACAAAGTTCTAACTCTGATATATCATCTTTGACTGGAAATTTATGATGGCAAATGGAAAATAAGATGTTCTGTTCACAATTGAACTTTCTTTGTTCCAGGTAAGCTTATTCTAAAATCAAGAATCATGAAGGAAAACAACAGTATCAGTTCCAACATTGCAATAGATTATGAGAATTAATAATTTCCCCAGTAAATTTAAGTTCTACTCCATAGCAATTATTCAGGGGTAAAATACACATTTTATTCCAGGAACTGGGTTAAAGCTTTGGCTTTCATATAACAAGGTTGGGCTAAAATCCAGCTGGGCTAGTGGCTGAAGTTTTCAGCTATGCTGGAGCCAAGTTATCCTTTGTACAGCCTCAGTCAGTTCTTGGCAAGTTTCATTTGCCACCAAGAGACAGTGGCAATCTAATGGCTTGTGTTTAAAAGAAAACATCATCCTTGTAAAGATGAACCTCTAAGCAGAGATGCATCCAACCCACCATAGTTGTTTCTGACATTGACAGTGCATTGAGTGGAGCT
>JARFYF010000055.1:28457258-28468040 GCA_030265395.1 Rhina ancylostomus
GCATTGACTGATATCACCGGCACTACTACCTGACCTCCCCCACCAGGCATTGATCCCAGAACACTAAGCTCTCCCACCATTCTTCCCAAGGAATCAGTCAACACCTCTGACTGGAAACCAGCCATGCTGCACAAAGATCAGAGACCAGAGACTGCCCTGTACCCTCTCTCAATCAGGCTGTTTCACACTCCCATCCCTTGGAAGCCATGGTTTGAACCCATAGCCTGGCTCACACACAGGCCCATGTTATAGATTGGACCTCCCTTGTCCCATAGCCTCTTCTGGAATGCTTTCTGCCTTAATAGGAGCCATCCCTGGCTCTTAAACAGACTTGTATATTGATGTGTAAGGAAGAGGGATTTCCACAACTTGCAGATTTCTGTCTAGTACTCCACCCCAAACTCTTCCCATAGCCCATCTCAGTAAATTTCTGTTGTGGTCTTTTATGCAGGTTGGAACCTGGGACCCAGTCAATGGCTTAAATATCACAGAGATTTCCAGAAGCAGAGGATCCAACATAACTGATTCACTGACAAACCGCTCACTGATTGTGACAACGATCCTGGTAGGTGACACTACTACAGATTTCCTCTTTTCACCTGACTGGTTAGAATTTGAAGCAGGATTCCATGTTGCTTGACATCACTTCCAATCTGGGAATTAAAGTGGGTCTTAAATTCCCACTGGCAGGATACAAATCTTTGTTTAATGTCAAACTTTTCAATCTGTAACATTTCCAAAAATAGAACCTTTATTTTCCTCTAAGTCCATTGCTCAAGGAATCTTGTCAATTTCATTAAAATTTGAAATGATAAAACTATTATTCATACTATTACACAGCATAAATATTCCTATATTAGCTGAATGAGTCAATAACTGTACAAAGTTTACAATGACACTTACTAAATTGTCCTGTTGTGAACAAATGGAAATAGGAGGAAGCTGAATTATTCCAAAATCAATCATTTAGTTCAATGTTCATTTCATAGGCTCATATAGTTTCCACAGAATCACTTTGCTTATTGGTCACCCTTAGTAGAACAGAGGGAACTATACCTAGATGAAGACTGAAGACAGTAAGTACAAATAACTGCAGACATATTATGGTGCTTGGAGGCCTCATCCCCATTCATTATTATTTGCCACGTTTAGTCTGGATATGAATTCTACGTCTTCTAAAGATCCATAGATTCTAATTCCAATAGAACCTTGTACATTCTTGCTGAAGGGATTTTTTTCTTACTGACAAGAGACATGTTTTAGCAATTTTTCATGGATATTAGAAGATAGTTAGAGCTGGTTCTTTGAAATGCCCATTTAATTCTTTCCTCCGTCCTTGCCCCATATCCTACAATATCATTTTCAATTATTTACTTGCTTGCTTTTGTCACTACCCCTGGTAGAACATCCCAACTTCTCCTTTAGCCAATTCCTTCTACTTTCCCTTTTGTTCTTTTAAAATTGACTTTCACCTTGCGTGTTCTGGTTACCAATTCACCTGCCGAAAGAAATATTTTCTCAATTTTATCAAAATCACCCATCACTTTGAACACCTTGATCAAATATTCTCTTAGATTTCTGTATCCCAATGAAAAAACTCCAGTATTACCATCTCTTTTCACAATATAATCATTTGTCCCTTTTTATAATCATAGTAAATCTCCTTCATATTGCCTTTTGGAGATTCACCTACTTAAAAGTAAGATGCACAAAACTGGTACAATATTCTGACTGCACGTCCTAACTCTCCCTTGCTTTCTCTTGATCAAAGTTTTACAAGATATATCTATGTTGCCTCCTTTATTCTCCTTAATTTAATTTCCCCAACATTGAACTTTAATGTACAAAATTGTTTATCTTGCAGAAGCCATTCAGTCCGACAATAAATTGTTGATACTGTTTCTTTAAGCCCAGGTGCACATCTAGTTTTTTATGTTCTCATAAGTGCAGGGATCCCAATAAAGGCGAGTGGGCTGGACCAGGGTAATGAAGGCACAGGCCATATCAAAGTGGCAAGTTCTAGTGGGACTGAATCTCCAGTCAAGAGAACAACAAACACAAGAGGGATAATTATCCCACTGCCCACAAACTGACAGCCCAACCCAAGCTGCCAATTGTCATCAAACAATCTGTCTTTTGGCAATTCTTTGGGAGAAAGGGAGGGAGGCAGTGTCATTAAGAGCCCTTCTCTGGATCCATTGTCAGGAACTGATTAGTAGCTTTAAGGTCCAGTGAAGGGAAATTTGAATAGACTCTCTGGCTCTCAGAATGAACACGCCACACTCATGCTGCATGAAGTAAGAACATTCATAAGGGGCTGATAGCTGATAATTAACATTCACCCAACACAAGGGCAACAGTTAGAAAATCTACCACATGATATTCAAGGGCACAACATAACCTTCACTGAATCACACACCATCAACACCTTAGATACCATCATTGACCCATAACTTAATTTAGAACTGCCACATAATTAATACTGTTAAATGAGGTCAGAGGCTGGCTGCCTTGATTTTCTACCAATTACAAATTAATAGTTGGTATGGTGGAAATCTCAACACCTACCTCCTTGAGTGCAGCTCAAACAACACTTACAAATCTCTGCACCATCCAAGGCAAAATAGCCTGCTTAACAGGCAACCCCATCCTCCAACATCCCATACATCTACCCCCTCTACCCCGCTGGTGTATTGTGGCTGCAGTGTGCACTATCTACAAATGTGTGGCTTCAACTTGTCTAAACTATTTTGTCCACAAGTTCTACCACCTTGACCTTGAGAGGAGTGCAATCATTCTTGATGATGTTTGCCCACACAGCTGCCTTACACAGGACTGTGCTCTATGGGCTGTCCCCAGAGATACATACTGAGTCAAATGTCAACTACTGCTGGATGATCATCAACCTAATAGAAGATACTTTGTCAAAAACTTATTGGTCTTTCAGTGCAAGGAGATATCTGCAAGCAAATGGTGCCCACTGGCACATTCCAAGGTGAAGGAATGTGTTGAGGAATTCACTGAAGCTCTGTGTTGTCACTGCAAAGGCTCTGTCAGGAAAGATCAGTCTGGTGTCCTGTCACCCCTGGACACTGAAGGTCTTGGCCATGTGTAACAGCCTCTCAAACACTTGGTGATGTGATGTTTAAGTATGAAATATTAGTGATGTTAACCTATTATCAGGAAGGATATTGAATTAATTGGTGCAATGAATGTAGATAGACATGTCCTGAATGTATTTACTGCACATGCTATGAATAAAATATTTTGGGAGTGAAAATCTACCATTTAGAAAGGCCAGGACAACATGTATGTGGAGACATCATCTAGAAGACCATCTCCAAATAACAAAGTCTCCAGACTTTGTGTCGGTGTACATCGATTTTTTTTTTTTGCTTATCTCTGTTTAATCTTTGCTATTAGGGTCAAAACTCACATCCTAACATCACAAGCAGTACCCTGCCATACTTACTGTATGACAGTGAAGGTGTAGGAGTAAGCCAGAGCTGGATATTAATTTGAAGTTGTATTGAGGGAAAAGTTGGATTAGAACAACCATATTGTCACCCGAGTACCAATGGAAATGTACTCCATGATGGTAACACACAATTTTCAGCATGGTCTTTTTGAGGGTGCTGTGCCAATGGGTGGGGCTTTCTTTCCAACAGGTCTGTGTTGTCAGTTCAGTACTATAATGCCCCCCTCCTACAAGAGAGAAGGAAGTGTGTCACCAGATGTATTGCAATGTGTGAGGATGATGTGCCAGCCATGATAGAATAGTTGGCAGTGAAAGTCACTTGTGGGTGGTGGGATCTGAATGCTGGTAAGGTGAGGGTATGGTAAACATACAAATAGTCAAGGGGAGTTGTAATTCGCACATATTGTTGTGTGAGTGGTGTTGTTTTCATGGAGCAGTATACAAAGCTCTAAATCATTTAAGACCTGTGGAAATGGCCTTAAAATATCACATTGTATCATTGAGTTGTTTAATTGATGTAGGATTGTCAACATAGAACAGTACAGCACTGAACAGGCCATTTGGCCCACAATGTTGTGCCAATCTTGATGCCTGTTACTCCAAGCACAATTTCCCTCCTCTATCCTTGAGTGGTCCTACCCTATCTGCTTTTTCTTTATATCAATATAAAAAGCCTTGGGCTTCCCCTTGATCCTGCTTGTCAAGGACATGTGTGGTCCCTTTTGGCCTTCCCGATTGCCTGCTTGAGCACTTTCCTGTTATCTTTACATTCTGCATGGATCCCGTCTGATTTTAGCTTCCTAGACCTTGTGTGTGTTTCCCTTTTCTTCCTGACTAAACTTGGGACTCGGTCATCCAAGGTTAGCTTACCATCCTTGTCCTTACTCCTTAATGGAACATGCCAATCCTGAACTCTGATCATCTGGTCTTTAGACAACTCTGCTTGGACTTTGTCTGACAGCAGCTGCTCCCAATTAATGCCCCTTAGCTACTGATTTATCCTGTCATAATTTGCCCTTTATCAATTTAGTACCTTCCTACAAGATCCGATTTTTATCGTTACTCATAGCTATCTGAAAACATAATGAGTTGTGGTAATTATTCCCAAAATGTTCACCTATTATCAGGTCTGTTGCCTGGCCTGGCTCATTTCTCAAGGTTCAGTATATCTTCTCCTGTAGTTGGACGGACTGTCTACACACTGTTTCAAGAACCCCTCTTGGATACATTGAAGAAATCCTGCCCCATCTAAACCTCTTAGTTATTGATATATAGACATTGTTTAAATGTTATCTATCAGTGTCTGGTGGCTAAAATATTGAGAACAACTTGAAAAACTTTCCTGAACTAGGACAACCAGAATAATCTTATAAATTGGATTTGGGTCTGAGCCAGTGCCTGAAATGGCTATATTCAATATTATGCCACTTAAAATAAAAGAATGGAAACTCAAACGTTTGTTCTTCTGGTAAAGATTTCAATTTCAGAAAGGCAATGCTTTTTGCACTGCCTTATACACATTGCACAGATTATATAAGCAGAAGGAAATAGGTGAAATTCTTCAAGAATGTTGAAAAAAAATTACACTTCAGAAGATATTGTAAATACAGTTTCTATTTTGTCAAAGTTGCATTTCTAAGACATGTGCTGTGGATTATTAAACCTTCTGCTCAGATGGAAGTGTAGGTTTAACAGAGAGTGAGGAAAATATTTCACATATCCCTGAAGTAATCTACAGGCCATAAGCCTTTGAAATTGAGAGCACCCTCAGTGGAAGTGCCGGTGTTGAATCTATTATTTTTCTGAAGAGTTGCCTGAATGGGATGCCCTGTTTATTTTCAGTGTCAAATTTTCTATTACAATGTGAACCTGCAGTTAACAGATCTCATCAAATAAAATAGGGACACCTTCAGAGAAAAATGTATTGATTATAGTCATCTCGGTAAGTATGGCAGAGGTTGTGAAGGAAAACATCAATTCCAGTAATTCGGTAAAACCCAATTCTGCTGCAAAGAGCCACAATTAATCATTGTCTTAGTGAAATGTAATGCAGCAATAGGAAGGCAGGGTAATAATAAGCAGGTTAGCAACCTCAGTAGAGTTTGACACGAATACAATTCCTGCACTAATTAATCTGATAGAATGAGAGATGCCTTATCGATGAATTTAATGCATTCTTGTGAGGATGATTGAGCACAGTATTGCTTTAATAGATGCTCTAAATTCAAACTTCTCATGGTACAGGGTGTTTTCAACAACAAGGTTAGTGATAGAAGAATCAAGGAACTATTTACACAGTACCAAATTGTGAAGCCAAAGCACCCCATTCCTTCTTAGGAAGTTAGAGGAAGAAATGTGTTATTAAACAGTAACAGTAAACACAAATTTATTTGCTGCTGTTTTCACAGAGGTGGGAAGCTTTTATGTAGAAGGCAATTTCACTGTGTCTGGGAGATGCTTAGTTGTGATAATGCAATTATTCAGATTTGAAGTTTTTGGGAGTGCAAGTTGGACCTTTGGATAGTGGCTTTCATGTTTACTTTATCCTTACTTCCATGGGCTTCTATACCATGAGGTCTATGATCCTTCAGATCCAAAGACAGATTTGAGGCACCCCACCAGCATTTAAAGAGCTACCCTCGAGGACAGCTGGAGGCAACAAACATTACCAGGTTTACGTTAGCAAAAGCAGACTCGAGCAGCATTTATTGCTTTCACTGAATCATTGTTCAGTCATAGAAAGATACAGTAAGGACCTGCTGCCCACTGAGTCCACACCAACCATCAGCTGGCCATTTACATTCATTCAGTATTAATCACATTGTTCTTTATTCTTCCCACATTCTCATCAACTCTTCCCAGATTCTACCACCTCACTTGCACACGAGGGGCTATTCACCGTGGCCAATTAATCTACCAATCTGATCTTCTTTGAGATGTGGTAGGAAACCAGATCACCCGGAAGACACTCGTACGGTCACAGGGAGAATGTGCAAACTCCACACACCCCAAGATCAGGATGGAACCCAGATCTGTGAGGCATTGGCTTTACTTGCTGCGCCCTTCATCTTGAAAAAATAAATCTGCTTCTGATGATTCCAATGATGGAATCAAGGAATTATGGTCACTCAGAGGGAGGCCATTCAGGCCACTCCAGCATAATCAGAGATCCCACCCACCCAGGACATTCTCTCTTCTACCCCCTCCCATCGAGCAGAGGATACAAAAGCCTGAAAGCACGTACGACCAGGCTCAAGGACAGCTTCTATCCCGCTGTTATAAGATTATTGAATGGTTCCCTACCAAGATAAGGTGGACTCTTGATCTTACAATCTACTCATTGTGACCTTGCACTTTACTGTCTGCCCACACTGCACTTTCTCTGTACTGTTACACTTTACACTGCACTCTGTTATTGTTTTACCTTGTACTACCTCGACCCACTGTTGTAATGAATTGATTTGTATGGACAGTGTGTAAGGGAAGTTTTTTCACTGTACCTTGGTACATGTGAAAATAATAAACTATGCAGTCACAGGGAGAATGTGCAAACTCCAAACAGACAGCACCCAAGATCAGGATCGAACCCAGATTTCTGAGGCTGTGAGGCAGTGGCTTTACTTGCTCTTGAAAGAATAAATCTGTTTCTGATGATTCCAATGATAGAATCAAGGAATTATGGTCACTCAAGTAACTCAGAGAGAGGCCATTCAGGCCACTGAATCCATGCCAACTCACTGTGGAGCAATCTATTACTCACTCTAACAGTTTCCAATTTTTGCAAAACCGTTGCAAATGAATTTTTGTTCACTTTATATTAGTACCACTGTTCTACCTCTGTCTCCATAAGAAGGAATGGAAGTGATCTTAATCCACTGTGCACCCATTGTGCTTGCAGGCAGTGGATTCCAGATTACCAGTGTTCTCTGCACCAAAGTATTCTTCCTTACAGAACCCTGTATCTTTAGCCCTTACTTTAAATCTCTGTCCCTTCATCCTCAAAGCAGATAACAAAATTCAAATGTTGAATAGTATATAACATAATGGTTAAATGTTATTCAGCAAGAGACAGCAAAGAATGTAATTAGGTAAGCATTAAGATCTCTTCAAGTATTATTGAAGACTGAAGCCAATCACGTTAGCCCCTTCCTGAAACTTTTGAGTTTATTAAAAATTGATGGACAAATATACAGTGCACCCATACTTCTGCAGTCTCTTCTCTGGATATAAATGTAACAAAATACTGTTCTCACCAAACCAGAGGACAGCACTCCTCGCAACCCTATGCTAGCCACAGAGTCTCAAATGAAACTCATTTATCAGAAAATGACAGATACTTTGCTTGCAATTTACCACCCATTGATATCATTGGCTGGGAATTAACAAGCAATGTGCCCTTGATTTTCCACTTGGTGTCTCAGACCCCAAAGCAAGTGGTCCCTCTTGAAAACTTGTGAAATCCTGCCTGAATCTTTGCTTAAAGGAACTGTCCTTCCAGCCATTCTGGCTTAGAGTGCCTAATCCCTCTGCCAGCCTTCCACAAGCAGTGCCCACTCACCCAGCTCTTTCAGTCATTGTGTCCAAAAGGACCATGGGCTGACTTCCTGCTGATGAAACTGCACTCTGCATTTCCAGTTTTACTCCTTTTCCAAACAAAGGGAAATTGCCAAAGTTTCATAAAATTGCTGTTCCTTCAAGATCTTCATATTCTTTACATTTGGGATTCCAGAAATGAAATGAAAGGCACCCATAAATACAAGACTTTCATGTTTGACTCTGCACAAGCCATTGATCTGGGATAACAGGGTGAGGTGCTTCTCCACATGCAGCTCATTTGCACTGATTGAATGATCAGAACTCTTACTCCGATTGTTCACCTCACTGTGGAATAAAGCAGCTTAATGATTGGATTCAAACCTTTGAATCTTTACACATCCTTTTCTCACATTCATACAGCCCCAGATTTTGCATCTGCATGCACAACATATTGTTTATTTGTCATAGTTTCATCTTGAACCACTAAATTTCAAACTCAATTTCATAGCTTCATAACATACTGTGTACAGAAATTTCTGCTCTTCTCTGATTTAAATCTGAAATGCAGTCTAATCGGCTTGATTCTGTTATTCTCAATGAAAGGAATCAACTTCTACCCTTACTATCTTAATATAAAGAAAATCTTTTACTACATTGCTCATAAATTGTATTGTTCAAATAAAAATTATGAATATTTTCTAAATTGTTATATTTTCTTTAAACAGCCTAGAGAATATACAAAAAAGAACTGTATGGGTAAATTGTTGAATGGGGGGATATAACATTAAAATGAATGATAGAATACTTAATGATATGATAATTCCTGCATTCCTGTAACCATTAGGTTGTTGACATGGGTTCTAGTTGTCAGGAATAAAAATAAGAATCAGATTTATTATCACTGACGAGACATGAAATTTGTTGTTCTGCAGCAGCCGTACAATGCAAAGACATAAACATCTATAAATCACAAAAATAAATAAATAATGCAAAGGAAGAAATAAATGAGGTAGTGTTCACAGGTTCATAGACCTTTAAGGAATCTGATGGTGGAGGGGAAGGAGCTGTTCTTGAATCATTGAGTTTGGGTCGTCAGGTTCCTGTACCTCCTCCCTGATGGTAGTAATGAGAAGAGAGCATATCCTGGATGGCGAGGGTCCTTAATGATAGATGCTGACTTCTTGAGGGGCTGTGTCTTGAAGATGTCATCGATGGTGGGGACAGTTGTGCCCGAGATGGAGCTGGCTGAGTCTATAACCCTCTGTAGTCTCTTTCAATCCTGTGCATTGTGTATGGAGGCTCCATACTGGGTTGTGATGCAACCAATCAGAATGCTCTCCACCATACATCTGTAGAAATTTGGTGACATACCAAATCGCCTCAAATTCTTAACGAAATAGAGACGCTGGCGTGCCTGCTTCGTGATTGTATCAATGTATTGGGCCAAGGATAGATCCTCTGAGACATTGACACCAAGGAAATTGAAGCTGGTCACGCTTTCTGCTGACCCCTCAATGAGGACTGGTGTGAGTTCTCCCAACTTCCCCTTCCTGAAGTCCACAATCAGGAGATAGGACATATACACTTATGATTTTGCTTGATAACCTTTGGTGTTCACAGAAGTATCATTAAAATTATTTTCTTTTAAATTTTACACTCCTTTATTCATGTGTCTTAGATGGGTAAATATTGTGGTTTGATTCTGCAGTGCTGTGGAGTATTATCCATCATACTGATGGGTGCCCTGATATCTGCAGGCAGAATGTCTGACCCTGTATGCATTAATGTGGCTAAGTGGTTGTGCAGGCAGCTATAAAGTGAGAAAAACAATTCTTGAAATTAGGCAGAAGTGTCACATTCCACCATGGCCTGAGCATAAATTACTCTATGAATGAACAAGCTCTGAGAACAGTAATGGTGAGAAAGAAAGGGAGTTTAGAACAATGAGGGTGACCTTATTCAAACGTACAAGCCCCTTAGCAGGTTTGACAGGGTAGATGTTGAAATGTTTTCACCAGCGGGAGAGTCATGATCAAGAGGACCCAGCTGCAAAATAAGGGGCTGGCCACTTAAAACTGAAGTGTGTGGAGATTTCTTCTCTCAGAAAGTGGTGAATCTCTGGAATTGTTTGTTCCCGAGGATGGTGGAGCTAGATCATTAAGATATATTTATGCTAGTAATGGATAAATATTTGAAAGATTGAGGAATTGACGGTGAAAGCAGTTGAGGTCAGGAAAGAACAGTCGTGATCATATTGAATGACTGGGCAGGTTGGAGGGACCTGGTAACCTACTCCTGCTCCTGTTTTCTGATGTTCTTGTGTTCTGATGACAAGTGGCTTTTAATTGTCCAAAGAGCTACATAAGTAATTATAATACTGTCACACGATAGGGGCTCCTTATATTCTAAGAAACATTTAGGGATACTGACATGTGGGAGTTGCTTGTTTATACATGACCGGAGGTTAGCTTGTTGTGACAACAGAGTTAAGGAAGTTTTCAACGTTTTATTTCCTCACCTAAAATATGTCCAATTCTAAACATGTAATTCCCTTAAACTGGCTTCACCATTGAAATGTTATTGAAGTTATGGGTGCCCCATTGTAATTACTGAAATCGTGTTTAATCACCTGGAACATAATTCAAAATTATGACTTGGCAACATTCAAAATTGTATCAAGGAACTGATGTGAAACTGCAGAGAGTCGTGGACACGGTTCAACGCATCACGAAAACCAGCCTCCCCTCCATGGATTCTGTCTATACTTC
>JARFYF010000055.1:28738276-28749978 GCA_030265395.1 Rhina ancylostomus
AGGGGGTTGGGGGGGGGGGGGGGCAAAGGAACTGTCAACGGGATCAGGACTGGAACCAGTCTGATGAAGGGCCTTAATCCAAAACACCAACAATTCCTTTCCCTCCACAGATGCTGCTCGACCCATTGAGTTCCTCCGGCAGATTGTTTTAAGCACCTGCATTGGAGTGTATAGGGGTCATTGAGCAGGCTGATCAAGGCAGGATCTAATGGTATTGGGGAGGAGTGGCATTCACTCAGAAATGTGATTAAGCTGAGGTCAAGAGGATGGAGTCTGTCAGAGGCAGGATTGGACCTGGGTTGGGAGTCATCAAGTATAATCGGATAATGAGAGGATCAAGGTAGTCTTAGCAAGGGTGTGGCCATTTGGGAGGTTATAGGAGCAAGGCTGTGGGGGGCTAACATTTGCTGGGAAACGTGGTCACAGTGGAGAGTCAGTCAGAAAGACGGTTAGACCAGTACCTCTGTTCGTTGGAGTGGTGAAGGGGTTGTGCTCACAATATGCTGGAGGTTAGTTGGATGAGGAGAACCTCAGTAAATCTGAAGCAACCTGGTGAAAGGAAGGACAGGAGCAGATACAAAGGAAACTATAGACAGAGAATTGTAATTTGGTAATGATGGATACCTCTGACCTCCCAGCAGTGGTTTAGATAAGGTTGGTAATTAATGTTGATGGAGGCCATGACCTTCCAAAGCAAGGCCCACACCGTTCACACATGTGTACAGAATAACTGATATCAAAGTGTGTGCTGTACACCATAGGATGTCACTGCAAATCCCCTTCAGTCTTCATGTGTTTTGCATTTTATGTACATAAAGACCCAAGAAAGTATGAAATTCCTCCATATAACATACAAAATATTGTGCTCCCTGATTGAATTTCTTTCCTTTACTTCAGCATTTTAATGACATGTAGGAGATTTGTACAATCCCTAAAAGTATGACAAAACCTGCAGTAGCGAAGTCTGTTAGCCTAGAGACGTGTTCTTGCTCTTTGAATGCCTTGCTGTTAAAAGCAGTTGACACCAGCCCCTGGTTTAACTTTACCATCTGTCACCAAAGGATCACAGGCAGGAATATGGACAGTACCACCACTGTTCAAGAAGCAGTGAGAACTATGATGTTTGTGTTTGGAAGACTTCAAGCAAAGAGTCAGTGTCAAATATGGGGGAAAGTTAATTAATAGTCTTTAAAACAAAGTTATTTACTATTTTAATTTTCATCAAAGGGAAGAAATTATTATAAGCAGTGTCTTTGATTTTTTTTCATGATCATGAATGATAAGTTATAATTCTGAATCCAGCTTGGCAAAGGAAAGCAGTATGTTAAATGCAGCTTGAAACTGCAGCAATACTGATTCCAGATTATTAGAAGAGCAACCCTTTCTAGCATGGGTTTAATTCCCATTTCTCACATTAGTCAGCCTATTTCCCCTCGGAGTGAAACTGTAAATTTATTGCCAATTGCTGATGAATTATGTTACTTACACACCGTGGGGCTCAAACCCATCATGAAGGCATTCTGCTTGCTATCATGAGAAGCAGGAGAGCAAAGAGACATATTCATCCTTGACTGCATGCAGTGACTGTGTGATGTGGTAGCATACAAGTCTGCTTCCAAAGTTCCAATCAGTTGTCTGCAATTGAACCAGAATTCTGAAGCAGACTTCAATGAGCATACATTACTGTTGCATGCTTTCTTAATTATAGTTGCCCTTTGGATCTAAACCCCAGTCATTTTGCCAAGAGAGAGTTTTCTACTTCATTGCACTGTCATGAGGTTATTTTTTTGTTAAGTATTGTTCAACATGAATCTTCATTATTCTTTTGACAGTGATGGAGCTTCTTGCAAATATCAGAAAATGTAATGGCTCATTAAGATTGTGGTGTAAATGGAAAGGTCAATTCATTTGGACCAGTTTAAAGTTATATTAATTAGTCATGTCAAAATCCAGGAATAGAAGCAGTCCACTTATCACATGGGTCTGTCTCACCATTTAAAGATATCCTGATGGATCTGTAATCTAGCTGCATGTATCTTTTTTCGTACACCTAATAAACTGAGTTAACAAGTATCTACTAAACCGAGATTAAAAGTTAGTAATTAACTCAGTATTGGAACAGTCACTTTTAGATGGATATTCCATAGTCTATCAAACTTTAGGTCAGAAATGTTTTCTAATTTCATTCTTGAAAGAGCTAGTTTTAATTTTGAGGCCATGTACCCCAGGCTTTTCAACCAATAGAAACAGATACTATCTAATCTTCAATCAATTCATGCCTTAACCTTCAAATTTCTAGCTTACCAGCAGCATCACAAGGCATTGGTTTCTCTCCTATGATAAGTTAGTTCTTGAGGGTCTCCCTAACAGATGGGGTAACCAGATGGAAAATGGTAAACAAAGTTTTTATGGTCTGTTGAAATGTTCTGAAATGAAGCAGATATTAACACAAGTCTCTCAATAAATGCTAAGGGCACATTCAATTCTCTGCCTCCACTGTGGTGATTGCTGCATCAGAGCTTTGAGAAAAATCACAACACCAAGACAGAATGATTCATGTGTTAAATTCTTGAGCCATAGTTTGCCAGTAATCTATTTTTCTCTTTCTTCTCCACAAACTTAGAAACTGTAAGATATGAACACTGTGGGATGCCTCAATAACAAACATTGTTTTTAATTGACAATTTGTGTAATAGGTTCTAAATTGTATTGCTAATGAGTAATTACTACTGTGCAGGACGAAAGAAAATCAAAAGAGATGCTCAAGCTGCACAGTTCACCGAATAATATTCCTTCAACTTCCATGCCAACAGAGATATTAATCAATTGAGAAAATGGGCAAAACAAGCAGATGGAGGTCCATGTAGGTAAATGCGAGACCAAAAATGCATAGGATGGGGCACTATCTAAATGGTAAAAAGGTGGATGCAGTTAGATCCAAAGAGAGTTGGGAACATGTGCACAAAAGCATTAATAGTCATCAGATTGCATAGGAAACGATCAAATCTTATCCCAGAGAGCTAACATTGTTTAACCATTATTTCGAATGTATAGAGGTGGAAGTTATGCTGTAGCTACACAAAGCCCTGGATAGACCAACCTAAACAGGTATGAATAACTCGCCTTACAAAGGCTTGATTGAGCTTGGAGGAACGCAACACAGACTTATCAAAATAATAATTGGGTTCCAAGGGATGGATTGTGAATTGAGATTACACAGACTTAGCCATATTAATGAAAATTTTAAAAAAACCTGCAGATTCTGGAAATCTGAAACAAAGACATAAAGTTCTTGGAACGTTTAGCAGACAACATTTGGTAAAAAGGATCTGACAAAGGGCCTCTTGTTTTCCCACACGAGGTTACGATCACATCCATGCCAATAAAAGAGGAGCACTCCAGCCTGTACCCCTGAAGGTCGCTGCTCTTTAACTACAAACTATATACAGTTTAAATATGATTACAGTTTCTGCCTCTACCACCCTTTCATGTAGTTAGTTCTAGACCCTCATGATCCTCTGGGTGAAAGTTTTTCTTTCTTCGGTGTCCCTCTAACCCTTTGTCAATAACCTTAAACCTATATTCTTGGTTTTTGACTCCTCTGTTTAGAGGAAAAGGTCCTTCCTAGTCCTTCTGTTCAGACCCGTAAAATATTGTACACCTCAATTGTCTTCCTTCTGTCTCTTCTGTTTCAAAGAAAACAGGTACAAGTTATCTACTCTTTTCTCAGAGCTATAATTTTCCAATCCTGGTAATCTCTGGAAAGTTGGAACACAAACTTCTGGAATCGATTCACTGTTGTGGGGTTGTCAATTACCCAGTATCATTCATGCACATGACAATGCCATCGCTGTGTGCTGTGTTCATTTCCTCCACAGCAAAATGTCCAGTCTACAATTTTCTCTCAAAAACAAACTGCTGGAGGGAGTCAATGAGTCAGTCAGCATCTGTGGATGAAAACGGACAGTCAATGTTTTGGGTTGAGACCCTTCGTCTGGACTGAAAGACAGAGGGGAGATGGCTGGTATAAAGAGGTGAGGGGAAGGGGTGGAGCAAGAACTGGCAAGCAATAAGTGGATAGGTGTCTACTGTTTTCAGTGTTGTATAAGGAGTAAATCATGCACCAAGTCTCCAATCATAGATGAATTAGAGTGTCCCCACTTGGAAATTGGGATACTAATACCCTGTCTGCCTGTGTGATTGATTTACTTCAGAGGCAGTACTGTGTATCTTTGGACTTGCAAAATCTTTTAATTGCAGAGGTTATTCCTTATAATTGCTGTATAATAACTCTACGGATAGAGGCCATGGAGGATGGAAATGGATGCATGGGTACTATCAAAGGGACACTGCAAACATATGACTCCTCCATGCAAATCCCCACCCCAAATTTTTCCTAATTTGCATGACAACCTGACATTACTGAACTACTGTTGTTATGGAAAGTGCACTTTAAGGCGCTGAATCTCTTCCCATCAGTCAGTGTGGGACTGGCTTAGTGTTGCAACTTCTGCACACAGCTGCTGGCAGAAAAGTGCAGGCAGTGCTTTAGCAAAGGAAATAGGGCTCCAACCACCCGACTGATTTTTCTCCAATTTCATTTTGTTTTGTGGTCTCCTGAATGGTTAAGAGGACAAAATATCACACCCACCATGCCACAGAAATGGTTAAAATCCAAGCTCTAGACAGATAGCTAGAAATTTGGTTACATAAACAGTTCTGTGGTGCTGATAGAAATGGGATAAGTCAAAGTAGAGCAATTTGGGGCACATTTCTAGTTGCAAAGCTGCTCATTCAGATGTTTGTCCCCTCAATCTTGGCCAGGATATTTTATTCTAATGCTCTGTTTCTAGCATTCACCTGACCCAAATGATATCAGCAGTCCTGCAACATGCAGAATTGGACTGGAGTAGAATTTTCAAACTCACTGGCCTGATAAATGACACTTTTTATTTACTCAGGGAACAACCGTTTTTTACTAAGATGAGACTAAACAGAACATTCTGGGAACAGTCAGAAGGTTATTTCAGATTTGCAGCATCTGCAGTTTTTTGATTTTCATTTGCTGATGTCACTTGCACTGAAGTCATACAATTTAAAGAGCCAGCTCTCAAATTGCATTCTTTGTTCGCTGATCTCTTATGATCTCAAATACAACCTCGTGCATTTGCCTTGTCTGCTCTGTCCCTGGCAATCAGGTTTCTGGTTCCTCTTGGCTTCCTAGCTTTAGGACCATTCCAAGCTGCTCTCTGTCACATTGATGTGTTGCTCACTGCTGCATACTCTCACACAAACTCCACAGCCAAGGACCTTTCCTCCAGGTAGGAAGTAGTCTGAGCACTTCAGGCTCCCCCAGCATGCAGGCATTCAGAGGTTGATCCCACATCCAGACAGAGTCCTCCCTGGAGTCGCAGAATGTGACCTGAGAGGACCTGTCTGATTACCTCTTCCCCACCTCCCAGCACAGAGAACATGCCTCCTGCAACCACTGTTCTTTATCAAGCTGTCCAGGTCCTTCGATGGAAATACACTTTCTATGACAGCTATAGCTCAGTACTGTGAGACTGGTCTGCAGATAAAGAAAACTGCGGGGTGGGCATTTGGTACGTCAACATCATTTCTGCTCACACCCAGACTCTTTGATAGTACCCATGTATCCATTTCCATCCTCCATGTGGCCCCTCATGATAGACATAATACAGGTATTCACTGCTCTCTGAGCACTTAGAAACACATTTTCAGCTCCAACCATAACTGTAACATCCATTTATGTATTAACAACAGTCCCCTTCAAGAAGAGAAGATGGATGTGTTGTGGTATGTGGCTTTAAGAGTTGGCTGCAAAGATTGCACCTGCTGTGTTACATGCTGAGAACTGCAAGAACTTGCAACACATTGCTTAGGAACACCACACTGACATCAACAATTCAGTGTCAGTGTGATTTTGCTCAGGGAAACCCAACAGTAATCTGTCAACCTCACAATGGAAGTTTTTATTCTTTCTATGAATTTCACATATGCCATTAAGGGTGACCTAGAGCATGGTTTTTATGCCAAAAATAAGGTGTCAAGTAACTTCTTGTCCTTTGAGGTTATTTGATGAATGTTTTCAATCTATTTCGGGGACATGTTTGTGCAGATAGAGAAATGCCATGTCTGTCAATTGGAGAATCAGGGACTAGAGTGTGCAGTCTATAAATCAGCCAGACTTTTTGAAGTGCAGTTGAGAAACATTTGCACTGGGAGTTTAAAATACTCTCCAACAAACTCAGTCTTGCTCGGGAGTTTTGTGGGAAAATGCAGACATTTTCCAGGAGCAGATTTTTATTAATGCAAAGGCTTTTATATAGTTTATTTCATAACTTTGCAAATAAGAGCAGTTTCAAACAATTCAAAACAAATCTAGATTTCACGTTTACAGACTAGAATTACCTAGAGACTGCATTTCAATCAATATCAAAAAGTGGTAAGTATACAGTATGGTGATAAAAGCTGTTTCTTTGAGCTTCTGTTGAACTTGAATGGAGGAGTGTAGAATTCCAAAGAGATAATTTAAATGCAGACTACATTTCTTTCCAGTCTTGCTCACAGCCCCAGCCTGAGACTTGTATCCCTATTGGATTGGACTCACTTCCATTATCTGGGCTGGCTACTTTACAAACCTCTGTGATTAACGTTACCATCTGAGTTCTGAACATTGCTGCATTACAAATGGGTCTGTGGTGTAGCTTGTGTCTATTTGAAAATGATTAATTACTGATTTAACTCACTTCACATCCTACCGACATCAGTGTGTGCGTGAGAGAGCGAGAGAGGGAGACCTTGCAAAGCCTAATCTGTGGCTTAGCCCCATAAGCTTGATGATGTTGCAGTGCAGGATAAGAGAGAGTTGCACTTTTGGATGTGATGTTAAACTGCGGCCCTGTCTCCAGCCTCAGCAGGTTGGAAAACATTCTTACAGAAGTCGTCAAAGAAGGCGGTGTCCTCCCAAGTTACAGGCTGGTGTTGTGGAGTTGAAGCCACTAAATTAAATTGTTCACTGACAGGATCCTCCTGTGAAAATACTGGCCTTCGCATTTCTGTGGCATAAAACAATGATTGGATTTCAAGTAATTAAGTGTACTTGGATTGTAAAGCTCCTTAAGAGATGATATGTATTTTTTTCAATTATTCACTGGTACTAAAGCTTTGGAATTAGTGACGAACAGATGTAGAATCATAGAGAGATACAATATAAAGTACAAAACACAGAGAAACAGACCCTCCGGCCCACTGACTTCACATCAACCAGTCATTTACACTGATCCTGCATTAATCTCATTTTTTTAAATTCTTTCTACATTTTTGTTCATTCTTCCCAGATTCTACCATTCACCTAAACACGAGGGGTAATTTACAGTGGCCTCTGAATCAGCCAATCATGTCTTTGGGACATGGGAGGGAAGCAGAGCACCCAGAGGATACCCAGGAGAAAGTGAAAACTCCACACAGACAGCACCAGAGGTCAGGATTGGACCCAGATCTCTGGTGCTCTGAGGCAGCAGTTCTCTCTAGCTGCACCACTGTGCCACCTTACACAAATCTTCATGGGGGCTAAATTACATAGTGCTAGAATATTGCTGTAGGATTGCAATGCAAAATTAAACTATGTCTGTTCACTCTGGTGTGGAGACCACACAAAGTCTGTGCCAATTAGCATGATCATGACTGCGAGAAGATGAAGGCCTCAGAGCTGGTACACAAATCATGGTCTACTGGGTAGCAGTGATTCCTGACCTCCACTGTGCTTCTGAGACCTGGATTACTTACAGCAGGCATCTCAAGGCACTGGAAAGACACCACCAATGTTCTTTCCACAAAGTTCTCCAAATTCACTGAGGAACATCAGTGCCATCTTCCAGGCCAAGATCCCTTATCAATGAGGTCCTAATTATACTCAGTCGGCTCTGTTGGGCTGGGTACATCAGTGACACTGGACTGCTGAATCATTCCATCCCAAACTCTGTTATGAGAAGAGATTACGATATTCAGGACTCAAAGCCTCCTTGAAGAAATACAACATCCTCACTAGCTCCTGGCAATCTCTGGCCTGTGACTGCTCAAAGTGGAGAAGGAGCATTTGAGATAGTATTGAGAACCTCAAGGCCTTGCATTGGGAGCACGTAAAAACTCAGCTGAAGCCATGGCAGGAGTGCGCTACCTCACACAATACCCCCACAACATCTTTTGACTCATCTATGGANNNNTCTATGGAAAAGTCTATGCTTCCCACATTACTCTGATCACCCACCTCAGATCCCACAACACTGACAGGTCATCCTCAAACCTGAGGGACTGCCTGAGAAGAAGATCATCTTGTCACCAGCCAGATTGATTAGCTTCTTAGCAGAGAGATCCAGTTGAAACCTGCCTTCAATGCTTAAAGACAGCCCGGACTACGTATAGAGGAGGTGAAAAAAATAACTAGAAGGGCTGAGCTTCGTGGCAGATGTGATCTCCTCAGGCAAGGCATGGCAGGGACGAGAAGAGCTCTGTGCTTTTTCATGCTAACTGGAGGTCACTGGTTGAAGAGGTGGGAAGGGGGAGATATGAGATTTGTTCATAGGGGCTGGAGGCTCCAGAGGGACTCCGGTCATACACATGAAGGCTGTGATTGGAGATAACTCAGGAGGTGAATAGCTGGAGCCAAAGCTAAGAACCTGGATACAGTGCAACAAAAATATTCAATGACTCCACAGCTGTGGTCAATATTAGTTTCAGAGACTTCAAGTGTTATATTCCACCAACTCCACCACTGTCTTGTGACATTCAATGTGCCAACCCATCACTCACATGGAAACAATATCTACCCATGAAAGCCTCTGCAGTGAATGGTCATGAGCTCTGCCATTCCCTAACCCCACACTGTGCACACTTCAACTGATGGCAATGTCATCCATTGTTCAACCATCACCAGCGCACTTCTGTCCTTGCTGGATCAGCTAAATCAGCAGTAGATCCAGCTGGACCATCCCAACCCTGTGGAGGAGGCAAGCGTTGGTCATATGTGTGACTGAGATTCTGGTCTGCCATGGCTGTGACAATTGGTTGTCTAGTGAAGATTGTGATTGACATGAGTGTGTATTGTTTGTTAATGGATTGAGTCACATATGGCCTGTTGTTCAGTGTGACACCATTGGTGATGTGCAGCGCCACCAATGGTGTCACACTGAACAATAGGCCATATGTAGATGCAGTCCAGGGAATTCTTGCACAGGCTGGTACAAGGACATGAAGATATAGCTGCCATTGGCCACTGCTAATTACCCAAGGCAACCAATGCTGTCGGGAAGTTCTAGATCTGGGTGCTTTAGACTAGGAAGTGATCCATTGTAACGGCTTGGCATCTGTGAGTCTGTAGGAGCATCTTCACTCACTTGTGCAGCAGCAACATTGTGTACAAGGCCCAGATTCACATTCCTCTGGATGCCAAGACCATCCATTGCCAGTCAAGGCCAGTTCCCAGTGCCCTTAAACTGCAAGTAGAGGGGAAGCTTCTGGCCACTGCTGCCTCACAGGTTGGGACACCTGGGTTCAATCTTGACCTCAGGTCCCATCTCTGCGGAATTTGTAGGTTCTCCCTGTGATCATGTGGGATTCCACTGGGTGCGCTGGTTTCCTCTCATATCCCAAAGGTATGCAGCAGGTTACTTGGCCACTGTAAATTGTCTCTACGTGCAAGAAACTGGCGAGTGAATGAAAAGAGGATTTGATGGATGTGTGAGAGAGAGTACATTGCCGTGCTTTAGAGAAAATAAGGAAAGGGGGAATAAGCTGGCACAGTGGGGCAGCAGGTGGAGCCACACCTCAGTACCAGTGACCCGGGTTCAGTCCTGACCTCAGATGCCCTCTGAGATGGCATGGGGTTCTTCTGGATGCTCTCGTTTCCTTCTACACCCCAAAGACCTGCTTTGGTAGGTTAACGGACCACTGTAAGTTTCCCCGAGTGCATGCAGGTGAGTGATAGAATAAGAACGTAGGGAGAATATAGAAAAATGGGATTAATGTGGGGTTGATGTGGGATTCATATAAATGGCTGGTTGATAGTTGGTGCAGACTTTGTGGGTCGGAAGGCCTGTTTCCATGTTGTATCTCTCTGTCACACTATGACTGATGGCATTGCTCATTTGGGAGCCAGCAGAGACGAAATGGGCTGAATGACCTCTTTTTGCCTAGCAATGAATAAATATGCTAGAACCGAATAAGGTATTAAAGGTCCAGTACAATAAGTGGACAACGCCATTGGTGATGAGTCCCAAGGCAGATAATATTGTTCAGTGTCGTGGGGGCTACAAAGTTGCCATGAAGAGAACCACTGATTCTCACCTTGAGCCATTGCTCACCTTGCAATATTTGTTTGTAGAATTGGAGAAGTCTTGATACTTTAACAAGTTTGAGCTGTCTTATGCCTACAGAATGTGCGTAGGTGTAACTCCCTGGCAAGTAACCTACACAAGGTTTGTGTCTTTGTCAAGTTCCCATACCAGATTAACCTGAAAGGTGTTCCAGTCAGTAATGGATCAAATGCAGCAAGAGATTGTGAAATGTCATTTTAATCAGGATAATGTCATTGAGGTCGCATCAAGAACCATAAAGGTGCTGGGGGAGTTACTCAGTAGGTTAAGGGAGCAGAATATTGGCCTTAAATAGAAAAAGTGTGCACTCATTGAGTCAGACATTGTTTATCTGGGATTAAGAGCTGACAATAAAACAAAGACCAAAGCAGGAAAAGGAAGTGGCTCTTCTCTCTACAATGCTTCATTATTATTTAAAGTCCCTGACAGGTTTAGTCACTACATTTGAGTCTGTTTCATGTTATTGCATAAAGGGTATCTTGGCTTTGGGGTAAAGAGAAATGGCAGGCATGTGAGCTATATAGAGCAGAATTTAGTAATGAACCTTTTGTGGTAATGGAGTCAGTCTATGAGCTGTTCTATGAGCTATGGATTGTACATGCTTCCTGCATCCTCACCTACAGCGAGAAAATCTCTGTGTTGATGGCAAAAGAAGCTCTGACCATCAGTTTTCTTGTTACTTGAGTTCTGAAGCTCCTGGTTGGCAGCAGTTTACTCTGATCAAAGTCCATAAACTGCTGGCGACAATTTTTTGGACCAAAGTCAGCCACTCCAACACTGGCAGCTACAAGACTGAGAGGGAACATTTGATTTGAAACAAGGCATTTGTCAATTACACTTCACTGATGATTATCTTTTGGTGACAGACGAAGGTATTGCCAGGATCACCTGTAAGCATGTTCCTTTGTGGCAAGTGTGTGACTACATCACATTAGGGTTGAGTGAATTGGAGATGCAGGAGGGTGAGATCAGTCCCTCTAGAGGTGGCATGAGCTGTCAGTATTGCCTAAAATGGTGCGTCATTTTGTTGATTCTGAAGGTACTAATAGTGAATATAGTCTCTGCTCAGCTTATAGGAATTTTCCACATAAAGCAATGATCTACATTGGCCTCCGATTGATGAGGACTTTGGAGGTCTGACAAAGTCCTGCTCAGTGAGTCTAGACTACAGAACACAGCAGGCCACACCTCCGGTGCACTCGTGGAGGAGTCTGGCCCAATCCTTCCAGTGAGTACATTTTTATCAGCTGGAAACAGAATACTCTCCCCATCTGTTTGCACAGCTCAAAGTAGTTGGAAGTGTTCAGG
>JARFYF010000055.1:28849806-28862848 GCA_030265395.1 Rhina ancylostomus
ACTACCAATCTCCTCTTCTCCCCCCTTCCCTTCTGCACCACATGACCAGGCTTAGTGCCAGATACCTGGTCACTATGGCTTTCCCCTGGTAGGTTGTTTTCCACCCCCCCCAACAGTATCCAAAGCTCTTATTGAGGGGGACGGCCACAGGGGTACTCTGCACTACCTGCCTATTCTCCTTCCTTCTCCTGACAGTCACCCAGCTACCTGCCTGCTGCAGCGTAGGAGTGACTGCCTCCCTGTACCTCTTATCTATGAACTCCTTGTTCTTCTGTTGGAAGATTGTGAAATTTAATATATAAGGCTGTGAAATTTAATACATAATTGCAAATGATTTCTTCCACCTGAGATTGGCACCTGATTTAGATAGTTTGCTGTTCTCTGGTATGTCACAAGTAGAAAACTCAATACAGTTTCTGGGAGATTGTTTGCCTCCTGTCATTCTCCATGGCCTATGTAGCAAGTGAATTGAACCTACAATTTAGCATATGAATGGAGATCTCCAAAGGAGACTGGCCTTATCCTATCGGAAGTGTTATGGTGATCTGCTTTCCTGGAAATGAAGATCTGCCCAGCTGTTCTGACATCAGGAGCACAGGAAGATTTTCAGGAGTTGGCTTGCATCGCTGGCTTCAGGATTTGTTTACAGATTAGAGGAGTTACCCATGCACGGTAAATAGGGTTTCATTGAGCATGCCGTTGTCCTTTAGCGTTTGGAATGAAGGCATCTTAATATATGAAATGTAACTCTTCTCTATGACTGAGAAAGTCAGACGTATGTGTATTTAAAATTTAGATTTGCAACCCAAGTATGAGTTACATCTTTTGCATTATGAATTACAGAATAAAATGTCATTGAAAAATGTTAAAAACAGTCACTTTCATTCATTCTTAATCCCATGAATGATCTCATCTCATTTTTTAGGTGCGTTTGTCAATGCATTGAAAAGCCACTGCATCTGCCTTTATATTACACAGTGAAAGTGAGACTGTGTACAAAAGCAGGCAAACTATGAAGCCCATAAACCCATGAACTCTTTGAAGCTCATAGAGTTCCATCCAGATCATTAGAATTTAGATGAAGGTCCTTGAGAGAGTGCAGAGGAGATTTACCATAATGGTTCCAGGAATAAGCGATTTAAGATACAGTACAAAATTGGTCAGAGAAGCTGTGGTTATTCTCTTTGGAGCAAGGGAAGTTGAGAGGAGATTTAATAGGAGTGTGCAAAATGATGGCAGATTTAGATGAGGTCAACTAAGGGAAGCTGTTCTCATTAGCTGATGGCACAAGGACAGGGCCTAAAGATTTCCAGCCTTGGAAAAAAGGTACAGAGAGGATGTGAATTTCTGGACACTAATTTCACATTGTATACCCCCTTTACCACATTTGTACCCTTTTATATTTGCTTTGGTCAAAGACATTCTGTCCTTAGGCAGAAATCAATTCAATTATACAAGACCCCAAGGTTTAAGAGCGCAAAAGCAAACCTTGTTATTCTCCTAAATATTCTAGGCATTTTGGCTTGGTGAGCCTGTTGTGTTCAAACTTAATGTAAATGGGAACTGCAATAAAACTATTTAAATTGGCATCAGGTACTATAAAATGGAGACATTTCTGTGAGAAAGCCATTAAAATGAAAAAAGGAGCTAAATTTAAAAGGTTTGGCTTTAAATATAACAACTGGGTAATGAACAGTTCGGAATAACTGCACCAAGTGGTCCTTATGGAAACTGAATTGCTTAAACTCAAAGATAAAGAAAATAACTTTTAACGTATTTTGTACTTGACTCAATAAACAAAGCATTCTAATGTCGTTTTTAAATTCCCCTTGTAGCTTGCAAACCATCTGTGTTTCTGGGCCATGTGGCCACTTCTCTGACAATAAAGAGCGCAAGTGACAATCTCCTAGACTCACAGAAAATCCTTTGGTCAGCCATTGTGGTAAGTTGTATATTAACGCCGCAATCTGTGGTGTTGCTTTAATAATTCCAAGGAGGCTAACGGTTCTATAACTGCTCCATAGAAACACAAACTACTTGGTACTTATTGTCCAGCTGCTTATGATCAATTGTTACGTTGTTGACTTACTTAACCAGTTATGTCAAAAACATATTGGGGATCATTAATTCACTTAAATGGTAAACTATGCACATGGTCTTGGAACTTTATCGGTGGATCATGGAATAAAAAGCTTTAAACGTGTGAAACCACTACAGATACATTTATCTCTCCAATTCCTCCTCCTTGCTCATCAGTGAATTTGGCATCTTCATTTTTAGGTTAGCTTCCTGTGTTGATGAAAGCTGTGGTAAGGTGTCAATTCTTTCATCTGCACTTAAGCTCAGTCCTCCAATATTGGCTTACAGCCACAGCACTCTTCTAAATAAAAATCAAAAAGAATCGCAGGTGCAGGAAAATTGAAGTGAAAACAAAAATGGTGGAAACGGCAGATCACTCAGTCAGCATCTGCAGAGAGAGAAAACCACAGTTAAAGTTTCAGGTCAGTATAAAAGATCATATGTCAGGAACAGGAAGCTTTGGGAGTGCAAGCTGATGGCAGGGGTCCTGTAGAAGGTAAGTGAGGACCTCTTGCAAAAAGTAAGTGGCAAGAGTCGGTGGCTCACGGCTGACTGCAAAATTTAGGGCACTCTTCTTCACATAAGGATCAAATTTGCACACAGTGTGGTCACACCTACAGTAATCAAAATGAGCAGATAACACATGATGTTGTTTGAGGAATAAATATTCAGGGCACTGAATCAATTTTTCAAATAGTGGATCATTTACAAATGTCTGAGAAATTAAATGATACCTCTTCTGAAAGCTGATACTTCTGTCAGTGCAATATTTTCTCAGTATTCTACTGATATGTCAGTCCGAATCATATACTGATGTCTCTTGAGAGGATCTTCACCTCACGATCCTTTGATTTGGAGACAAAAGTGGACCATGGCTGACACAGTTAATAATTTACAGCAAGGTTTAGATTAGCTGTGCAGTTGGGGAGATAAATGATAATGATATTTAATGCTGACAAATGTGAGATATAGCTTGTTGGGAAAAGAATGTGCAATATAAATGAGGGAGAATTAACATAGGGAAGCTTAAGAGTTTGCAACAAGACTGAACCTGAAATTCATTATCCACGTAATGCAGTGAAGCAGATAACAAAGTAGGTAGAGTATTAGTGTGAAAGTGTGGCTGTTCAGCCTGATATTTCTAACAGGGAAGGTATCTTGGCAAGGATTCCATTATGGGCATACACTGTAGCCATAATTCTCAGTACACTGAAAAGATGGGAATCAAACATTCAAAGCCAGAATAAGAGAGTATAAGGTGAGATAGTTTTAAGGTTTAATCTCACATTTTTGGAACCTAATGAATATTATTAATGCAGTCTTACTAACCATACTTCAGGAAAGGTGCTTAACTGTTAAATATAATGCAGAGGCAATCAACAAAAGTGGCCCCACCTCTTAAAGGGAGATGAGAGGAGGGGTCCTTGTTAAGGCGTGACAAATATTTATTGTTTTGGCAGAGTAAATGACAATCTTATTGAATATAGGAGCTGACTGAGTGGACCAACTGGCCTATTCCTGCGCCTGATTTGTATAGTTGTCTGCATTCCAAAATAAATCGGGATAATAGAACTGCTGAATAGGTTAGTGGATTTTAAACTGGTTTTTAATAACGATTCCTTTGCTCTAAGTGTTATGGAAGCTTGAAGTAGTTTGCTGGATAAAGTAATAACAAAGGCATTATGGGCTTTTGAAATGCAATTGGATGCTTGATTTCAGAGAATTAGACCACCAGAGGAGTAAGCTTCAAAAATCCTCTGTGTTGGAACACTTTTAGTGGTATTAATTGTGCAAATACTCTTAATCCTTTCAGCATTTTGGACCTATTTAACCTGCCTGCAGCTGTTTGTCACTGTGCCATTGGGCACCGACTCATGTTCACACATTTATCTGTGCTCACTGATTCACATTGGCTTCCCCCAAGCAGCTTTTTAAGAAGTCATCCTGCTGCTCATCTCAAGTCTCTCAGTGGTCTGGCCTCTCCCTCAGCTAAAGATAGTAAATCTATATTGGAAACACAGGAGACTGCAGGTGGTGGAACCTGGAGCAATGAACAAGTTGCTGGTGGAACTCTCAACGGATCAGGCAACATCTGGGGAGGGAAATGGACAATTGACATTTCGGGTCAAGACCCTTCATCTGGACTGAAAGATAGAGGGGAGACGGCCAGTATACAGAGGTGAATGGAAGGGGTAAAGCAAGAAATAGCAAGCGACAGGTGGATCCAGGTGAGGAGAGGTGATAGGCAGATGGAAGGGGAGGGAGTTCGAGACTGGAAATAGCAACACAGGCTGGGATGTTATAGGTAGCAGTGACAAAGGGCTGTAGATGATGGAATATGATAGGAGAGGAAGGTGGAGCATGGAATCCAAAAAGGGATGCGGGGAGGGCAGATGGGAATAATGGTGGAGGGGAACCAGTGGAAAGAAAGTATGGCTGATGGCAGATGGAGTGGGTGGAGGAATGTAAATCTATATTCTTTGGCGTTTAGGTGTATGGGGAGTGATCTTATTGCAACAAGATTCTTAGGGGGCAGGACAGAGTACATATCAAGATGTTTCCACAACTGGGAGAACTTCATTTGAGGGGGCATGGTTACAAGGGTGTGGTCATTTAAGATCAAGGTGTATAAGAATTTCTCATAGAGGGTGCCAATCTCTGGAATTCTATACCCCCGAGGGTTGTGGATGCTGGTACACTGGGGGGTAATTAAAGAGGAATAGATAATTTTTGAAAGATCAGGGAAATGAGGGCTATGGGTGTCTGTCAGAGAAGAGATGATATTGAACCATGTGGCCTGTTCCTCCTCCTGTCTTCATATATTTTTATGCCCCTTATCTCTGTAATCACCCACAGTTCTACAACCCTCTGAGAACTCTGGTTCAGTACATCCTCCTTGCTGCCCTGCAACCTGCTCATTCACCCCACCAATGGCAAATGTATTTCAACAATATTAAACTCCTCCCTAAACTTTCCTTGCTTAAGATCTTCTCATCCTCTTATAACCCAACTCATTGGCCAAGCTTTTAATGACCTTAGTTCAATGTTAAGTTTTGTTTGCTATAGTGACTACATGAAACATTGTAAATGAATGGAGCGGATCTTTACTGTTGATGTAATCAGAAAACTGATTGGCTGAAAACTTGCATGGCTCCTGAATAAACTTGCTTCAATTACAAAAGGAACAATGGGTAGCATTCATATATATTTTTAGATCATTTAATGTTAACCTGTGTGAGGAGGGGCTAGAAAATAGCTTAGATTAGGTAGAGTGATTGGAAGGAAATAAACAGCAGATTTTTTTATATTGATGTTATTTTGTTATTTGCATACAGTTACAATGTAGAAGTTGAAAGTTACATATTAATTTCTACCCACTAAGTAACACTTCCCTCCACTTATCCACAAACTAAGGGTTTTGCTCAGGATATATTGTGTATTTATTTTTATTTCAAAAATAAACTTTATTCATAATATATAAAAATATACAAAGGGAGAAAAACAGTGCAAAATACAAAAGCTTAACATTCATTGTTGTTACATTCAGTCATGTGAAACTTGAAGAGAGAAAAAACCACACAAACATAGCACCATTGCCACTGACGTGGCTGCCTGGGGTGATTCCCCTTTCATTATTTGAGGGGCTTCCCCACCCTACTCTGCCCCTCCATGTGCGGTAGTGGAAGGAGCCTAGACCGTGCTCTTTCTGCACAGAGCCTCAGCACTGGCTGCGCCGAGCTTCAGTATCCCTGCAGCCTGGACTGTGTCAGTCAGGAGCATTCCCTTATGAACATCTCACTGTGCTGTCAAACCATATGGCCAAATGCCTCATCGCCAGATCTGACCAACAAGCACCAAGACCTGGCTTTCTTGGCAGTGAGAGGTGCCCTCCCAGTCAGTGCTTTCCTCTACAGGTGACATATCACCCCCAATGTACACTGCCCTCGGAACGGCTGCAGTGGGGGAAAAGACAGTCACCCACCTCTTTGCAGACAATGGACTTGTGAAGAGGGTGTGGAGATGGATGCAAGGGTCCGTGTCCCAGTTCATCACCAACAGCTGAGTGACAAAGGACTCTTTAATCTAAGGACTATTCCTGGGGACACACCGAGACAAATGTCAAGTGCTGCTGGAAGTTCATCAAATCGGTGAAGGACATCCTTTGGTCTGCCCACAATTTGTTGGTCTTCCAGCACAGTAGATCAGGCAGCCACTTGATGATTAATGATATCTCCAACAAGATCAATGGATTCAAAGTAATTGAATTTGGTTTCCAGATGATTCTCTCCTGTCACATTTAGATATGGATAATCAAAAATCCTGGATAATGTGCCTTAGTAAACCTCAGAATAGGTTGATCAACATTTGCCTGGAGATCAATTTACTGGAGTACTCAACCATCTGTAATTGTAGCTTATCTGCATCCATTGATGTAGTGTTCCTTGTGTGCTACATGTGCTTGCAAACTGATTCCATTGGAGGGAAGAGTCACATGTTGTACCTGGTTTGTAACAATGACATTGACTGGAACACAAGAGTTTGTAGCAGAACCTTGAAGACTCAACACAAATAAGATGACGTATTCTGCTTACATTCCTCATCAAAGATCCCCACCATCTGGGCCATGACATCTTCTTTCAGCTACCATTGGGCAGGAGGAAAAGAAGCCTGAAGTTTCACACCACCAGGTTCAAGAACAGCTACCTCCCTTCAAGCATTCAGTTCTTGAATGAACCAGCACAACCCTAATCACCTATTTAGCAATATTACGACCACTTTGATCACCTTGCAGTAAAATGGACTTCATTTATTTATTCTAATTGTGTTCTTTCTTGTAAAAATTGTGTATAATTTATGTTTAATTTATGTTTTTTCTTGTTAATACTGCTTATCAGATATGATGTGCGCATGATGCTATTGCAAGTTTTCATTGCACTTGTGCATACATGTACGTGCATATGACAATAAACTCGACTTTGAAATAAACTATCTCTTTTGATGTATAAGGTCTGTGTCTTAATGCACTTATAAACACATCACAATGAACGATGGGATTTCCGGGAAAAAAGGACCAGGTGGTTTTCTTTTGCCATAGTCAAAGACTTTTCTTTGACTCTTACTGGCAAGTTTCAGTGAGATTGCGACATTAAAACTGATTTTTTTTGTTTGATGCTTATCTGTAACCACTTGCAATTTCCTAATTTAATGCCTCCACATATATCAATGAGAAGCATATACAAGAAAACGTGGTAAGTAAAGAAGATGCAACTAGATTATCGTCAGCACCTAGTTTTGCCCTGTCACTGCTGAATAAGAAAGGGACCCAAACTGGCTATATCAAGTGCCCTGGCATGTTTAACCATGATAAAGAGCCATGCAGCTCATATTCCTTTTTCCCAGGGGGAAAATGGCTAACACGAGGGGGCATAATTTTAAGGTGATTGGAGAAGGTATAAGGGGGATGTCAGAGGTAAGTTTTTTTTTTACAGAGAGTGGTGGGTGCTTGGAACACACTGCCAGCAGAGGTTGTGGGGGCAGATACATTGGCGACATTTAAGAGATTGTTGGATAGTCACATGAATGATAGAGAAATGGAGGGCTATGTGGAGGGAAGGGTTGGATCTTAGATGTTGGCACAACATCGTGGGCTGAAGGGCCTGTACTGTGCTGTAATATTCTATGTTCTACATATAGAACTAATGGGCAAGTTCTTCAAAGCAAACATTATTGGAGATTGAAGGAGAGGGCAACACTGTGACAGCCCAAAATAATGTGAGATGAGAACATGGGAAAGCAATACTCCTGGTAGAGATTCAGAATCATATGGCACACTGGCAAATCTCCTCTTGCTACACAAACAGAAAAAATGTCTTGTTTAAGGATGTTGTACAGAAATTGGAACACTATTTTAATCCAAAGCCAGTAGAAATAGCTAATAGCTATAAATTTGGGACAAGGAGCCAACAGCAGGGAAAGACAATTTGTGAACATATTGTTTCATTAAAGAACTTATTCCTGAATTTTTAACTTTTCAGATCATGCCTTATGCAACACATTTGTGCATGGACTGATAAATGAATGATTTCAGTCGAAGCTGAATATGTAAAACCTGACCTTCAGATTTGCATTAAAATTATTTTGTTACTGTTAATGGTATCTAAGAATTTGAGCAAATTTCATCCAACTGATGTAGAACACTACAGTAAGGGAGCTGCAGTAAAATCTAGGGCTATAAAACAGATTCAGAGGCAATTGGAGAGACTAGTTCAGCCAATTGTGGACTGTGGATTCCTGGATCCATAGATTGTTACCAGGGACACATACTCAAGACAAGCATCAATTGCTGCTGGAAGATCATCATCTGGCTGAAAGCCACACTTTGGTCTGCCTGAAACTCATCTGTTTTTCAATACGGTGAGATGTCTGTAAGTAAATGCTATTACCTGGTGCATTCCAAATGGCAGAAGTACATGCTGAGGAATGCACTGAAGCTCAGTGCAGCCAATGAAAAGGCTTTGTGGGGAAGGATGACAATGCAAGATCCTGCTGCCACTAGAGACTGAGGGGTTAGGCCCTATGGAAAAGTCTCTCAAGCACTTGAAATGGGTTTCATTCAAAGAGATCAAATGGTGCCTTGTTCATAGAAAGTGCTTACACTACAAATGTGGAGACCCAGTAACACTGAAATGTATAGACTGGATGACACCATGAATGTAAAGAAAACCATGCACTACTTCTGTATTTCTTGTACATATTTTAAGAATAAAGATTATTTTTAAAATAAAAAGTGGCTATCATAACTGTGGCCATCACTCACCACACGCCTGTCAATTTAGAACAGTTGAGTATTTCAGTTGCTAAGAGGTCACATTTTGGCAACCTTTTGATCCAATCCTAAACTGGGCAACAAAAGCAACTTCAGTGGGAATTTGAAACAACAGGAAGAAGGAGTCCACTGGAATTTACTAACCAATGAGGAACTGGGATTGAATGTTATCTGTGTCACAAGCAGCAATGGCAACAGATAGTGTTTTGATTAAAGGTGACAGTCATAGACTGTTTGATAATTATTCTGGAGACATATTCTAGCAAGTTCAGCCAGATGCCATCGATGGACATGGCCATGACAATGAAAAGCAATTCTGGTGAGTTTTTACAGATATTAGGGCAAATAATGCACAACACAAGACAATAGATGGTGGATACAACTTCCCAACAAGTAAACTATAATGGCTAGAGACTGGATGAGAACATTGATTGGAAGAATGTTTTCAACATTGATGCTTCAAAGGTGGTCCTTGACATTTTTAGAAAGGTAGGATGATATATTCAGAGGCATCTGGTATAATATGGTGGAATGCTCACATTCACATCAGAAGGGTATGCCTGCCCACATCAGTCCTAGTTGTCAGGAGTCCAGTTGAGGAGGAACTGGATTAGCAAGAACAAAATGTTGCACAAGAGAAAAATGGCAAGAATAAGTGATCCACACTGTTGGTGCAGCATTGTGTGTGATTTCTCCCAGATCCAGTAACACTATTGCATCCGTCATTGAAAAGCATGAGAAATGGAAGTGGAACAGGTAGCAATAAATTGCATGTAATGAATGCACATGAAGCTCTTTATTGTTATAATACTAAATGCAATTTTAAAATTGGCATCTGATATGTCAAGTTATGGTGTAGGTGTAGTGTTAAGTTACCTACTGAATGATGGGCAGGGGAAGCCCATTGCATTTGTTTATCACAAGCTCATAAGGAATGAGCACAAATCAGGAAGCAATCATTCAAAATAACATCTGAAATCAAGAAAGTTCATTAGTTTTTCAAGGCACACTATTTCTGATTCTACAATTGATGGTATTAATAGATCATAAACCACTACCTACAACATTAGGACCCAAATCAAAAGTACTTACCAAGGCAGCATCAAAGATACATGGATGGCCAATCCTACCATTATGGCACAAACTCCAAGTGAAACATCACAACAGATGCGCTGGCATGGCTCATGCATGAGAGCTCTGACAAAATGAAATTGAAGTTTTGCACAATTAATGTGACCAATGCAAATTTTCCAGTAATTGCTGCTGATTTTGCAGAAAAGACCCAGAAGGGCTCTAATGAAAATATTTTAAGGACATATATTGAAAGGATAGGCAGTATTTAACCTTTGAAATTTGTCAATAATTTCACCATACGGTTTCTACTTCACACTCACGTGAGCTTGACTTGCTTGGAGGCTAAGAAAGCAAACTCAGTTATTGTCAAATCTGTTTTGCATCTGAATAATATCAAAGTGACATTTTTGACTCAACTGCTTCTGTTAGACATTGGAATTGGTTGAACAAAGTCAAGCACACTCTCAGTCTTCCTTTGTCACATGTCCTGCAGGTGTATAGCTTGTTGTAGCAGATAGAAATAGTTCAAGTGATGTTTCATGCTGAGCTTTCATTATCCCTGCAACACTTGGTTCTTAAAGTTTTCTTTAACCTCTGAGTGACCTGTCAGTTGGTCCACCTGAAACCAGTTGATATAAAGGAGCAAGATGTCAAGGACCTGTTCAGGTAAACCATGACATGTACCAATTGATCTCAGCTCATTTATTGTGCATTCAATGGCAGTGTCAACTCACTTCAATTCATTTTGTGTGACTATTGATTAGAAGCAGGAAAATGTTATTCCCTTTTTCACAAAGGTCTGTGTGTGTTCCCTGAAAAGGTATTTGACCATGTCTACAAAGCAATTTCTTGTCAGTGATTCCAACAATTTTTTATAGATGGTATACTGTTCCCCAAAGATTCAAGTTCATAATTCAAACAGGGCTAGCATACAAAGCCTCTATCAATTAATTTTATACTTACTATCCCCATGTGCTCAGGATGAAATTCAGCCAAAGCCTTTTCTCTCAAAGGAATAGGTGTCACTACTCTAAAACACCAATTTGGTGCAATTCTGCATACATTGAATAAATGTGCAATCATTTTGGTGCTTTGTGTGTAAACTGACTAAGTTCTGCCCACCCTTTCAATATCCATTCACAGAAGCTTGTCAACTCTGAGTCACCTGAATCTTTTCTGCAATGTCAGCTACAGTGAGTTACTGAAAGTTCCTAAAAATGCACTTTGCCACTTCTGATTGATATTGACACAGTGTATTGAATTGAAACGTGAGAGTTCACAAATCAATACTGAATGGACCACAGGTGAGTTGAAATCAATTTGTACACATTGGGTTTACCTGATTAGCTTGTTTCTAACCTTGGCTCCTTCTTTCAATCTATTCAGTTTGTAAAATTCATGAAATGAAAGGGATCAAACATCCTCTTGCTCCTTCATATCATCTGGCTTCAAATGGACCAGAATATTTAAAGAAATCCTGAAGAACTAAATGTTGCAGGGATAATGAAAATTCATCATTTGAGCAGATTCGTGTTGAAGCATGGAACAACTTCTGCCGATTACCATGGTATGTACACCCACTGAATACATGTTGAATCTGGGTATGTTTCTGGCCTTGAAATCTAATTGCTCTTCAGCAAGGAACAAAGACATCTAGTGCAATTTGCAATTTCCTCATTGTGAAAGCCTGGTACCAGCAGTCATGTCTCATTGGATAGTCAGCAGACTTACCCCTGGGATGGTAATGAGTGTGAGAAGGCCTCAATAGTTAAATTTGAATAATACACTATTCCATTGTTTGGAAACCTATTGTTCCATATTTTGGCATCTCATTGGCTCTCATGCTCCATGAAACACACTGGGACTCTGTTCTCACACTCTTTAAACACAACTGAGGCCTTTAAACTCACAGGGCCCCATTTCCCCTGTTCCTTTTAAACTCACCGGGTTTTGTTTTTGGTGCTCCCTTGAAGCTCACTGGAAGATGTGTTACACTGCTGCACAGCAAATAACAAAAAAAGATGTGAACTATAAGTGTATTGGTGTACCAAAAAGAGCAATATCTACATCTGCTAGTCCAGCATCAGCACTGTCCTGAGGGTGCTGGATTATGAAAGAGAAAGGAAAGGGTGCCCTGGTTTCAACTGTTACATTAAGGTTTTTGTAATCTCTCAACCTCAATTAGAGGTAATCCACCAGAGGATAAGGAGTCCTTTTTCTGTCATTTACTAAAACTCCCTTGTCAGGACCCCACACAGCTGACAGTAATTCAATTACTGGGTTTGTTGTCATAGGTTGATCTCAGCCTTCAGGCTCAACACATTGAGAACAAAAAGAAGAAAGGCAATGTATAAATAGGAAAGATGCTTTTGATAAAAAAAGAATTGACTGTTGCCATATGGCCTTCCAACTTTTCTATGGTAAATTTTGCTGCTACCTTTACATCCACTTTCTTTCAGATCGTTCAATTTATGAGCTTTCTCCACTAACCCATCTTTTGGCATTCCTTAAATTAAAAGAATGGAACATTGTGGAGTTGGAAAATTCCAGCCATACTATTTTAAATTGAATAACAATTCAAATTACTATGAATAGAATAGAGGACTGTACATAATCCAACATGCAACATGCTCTGAACTCATTCAAACTGTTGCAAGCTGACACAATAAGTTAGCCCCCAACTGTGCTCCATTATTGCCATTGAATGGTTTAACTGCAAGGTAGAATACAAGTTAATGAAAACAAATTAAACAGCATGGAGCAACCCCCAAGTTAGACAGTGTAAAGGAATCCAAGATTAATCATCGCTGTGCACAGAGGAATGTGGATTAATGAAACTTATGCAAGGAGTGGGGGTACTTAAATGGGTTGCAAAACATCCATTTTTCTCTTTGAATGCTACATGGTTATCTAATGCTTGAATTGTGAATCTAAGGGGTGTGGGCACATTTCTGATGAAAGTTCATGGAATGCCAACTTGGTAAAATGGCTTTGCAACCAATTTTCATGTATCTGGACAACATGACCCGAGCACTCTGGTTACAGCTGTTGTCTTGTAGCTGG
>JARFYF010000055.1:29075266-29086143 GCA_030265395.1 Rhina ancylostomus
ATCGTAATTTCATTGTGTTGTTGTCCTGCAACAGTACAATGACAAATAAAGAAATCTTGAAATCTTGAAGTCTTAACCCTAGCACCAGGCAGGCAACACAACCTTCTGGAATCTCTGTCTTTGCTGCAGAGAACAGTGTTAACTGTATAATCCCATATGACTACTACATTTGGAACAATTGTATAAAGATATAGAGAGCAAATCTGAGAGAAAAAAATATTTAAAATATTAGCCATTTTTAAAATCTCCTGAAGTTATTCACATTCCAAGGATAAGCCTCTCACTTGCAGTGAAGAAGCAAAATTCTGTCGATGCTGAAAATCTGAACAAAATGCATTGAAAATACCCAATGGTTTAGGCAGCATCTATAGAGAAAGGAACAGTTAACATTCTAATTCAATTAACTTTTACCTGTTATGATGAAAAAAACTATTAACCTGAAACATTAACTCTCTCCATATATGATGCCTGAGCTGGGGAATAGTTCCAATATATTTTCCTTTATTGCATACTTGTAATTGTTTATGTTTTGTGATAGAGAAGTCATTAATAATTACCATGCAATTAAAAGAGTGCTTGTGGTATTCATTACTCATTTAACTTTCTGTGGCAAGTTTGATGGACGATTAATGGAGGATGAAAACCTTAGTGAGGTTAGGTGCAAGATACCATTTTTGTGGTTTACAGCAGAGTGGTGCAAATTGTTTTTTAAGTTGTCTTGATTTACAATTCATTACCACACATCGCTGGATGATTTATCCATAAATCAAAGTGTGCATTATTCATCTGCTATTATATTTTGTAGTAAAATTTGGACTTTAGTTTTAAAAAATCCCACCAAAGGAGAATTAATGTCTGTCTTATATTACAAATCGTTGTTTGTTTTTAATACATTGCCTAATTAAGCTTTAATAACCATTTTAGTATCTGGTCTCGTGTGGTAAACATGAATACCCTACCACAGTTGTTAGTAGTTTGCATCCAGAACATTTAAGCTATTACTATTAGAGTGTGAAGAGTTTTAAAATGATTCAAAAGGCTCTAATTGAATGTTTTCAGATGTTGGGCTGGTGTTAATGTGCCTGTTGTCGTAATGATTTAATAGTTTTAAATAATCAAGAGTATTTATTAAATATGGTAACTGTTGTTTTGTAAATGTTTTCTTATTTGCTATATTTCTGGCACATGCTTTAAAAGAATGGGGTTTCTTTTACAAACAATTGCACACCCTTGTGAATTCAAGTTGTTGTCCACGACATTTTCCTGCTTGTAGATTAGAGTACATTTCATTATGTTTCAACTACACCAAACTGTTTTTTAAACATCTTGGGGTAGAAATTCATCCACTGTTGCATGTGCCAAACAATGCACATGTCCATTGGAGTCTGCTCCTGGAATCCATTCCATATTCTTTCAATGCATACAAATGAGGTAAATTCCTATCCCCAAGTTTGCTTTACTTCCCATCTATCTGGTTTGATTACCAGCTGTTAAATTTCAGTGCTATCTTTTCCCATTAGAAATTCCTATGGCCACAATTGGTGCTGATTAATGCTTTTAGTGGCCGTGCAAATTCAGCACACTTCACATAATTTGCTTGCCTCCCTGATGAGCTCAATGCACATTTTGAACAGAAGGGCAATGAAGTGACACCACCCACTCCCACAGCCTCCAATGCACCTGTAACCTTTATCCACCTGTACCCACATCCTATTATTCTGAAATCCAATTCACTGATCAAGCTTTAAACTTCTCCCAGTGCCCACTCCTTTGTCGCCACCCAATTATTTTATGATTTGTGAAACATTTGGAACACTTTGCTGCATTAGCCAAAAGATCTATAAAGGAAGATTGTATTACTGAAATTGCAAAACAGAATAAAACTAGCCAGTAGAAATTACTGTTCCTGGAACAGTTATCACTGATCCAGTTATATCCTGTAGCACAGAACAAGAGTAAGAACATAACAGTTGATCAATTTTGGACAGATGCATGGTAAGCAGAATCTATCCAATTCACATAGATTTATTTGGTTCAAGGGAGGCCTCGAGCCCACAAGTTTTTGTTGTTCCCAGAAGATATGAACTTATATATTTGGCATGCACTTTACCATTAGTTTAGATTTGCCAGTAACAGTGAAAGTAATGTCATTCATTAAATTCCAAACTATTAGATTTTTCTCTACTCCATTCTAATTTTCTCTTTATCCATTACATTATATTCATGGCACACAGAATATATTTGCATGTATTTCTCTTAGGAGATATGATTAGTAAGACAAATAAGAACATAAAAGTTCATAGTTCTTTGCAGTGTATTGGCCTTTGAACTTGAGTTGCATAATCTGTAGTTAAGTCTGGTGTAATTGTATATTTGATCCCTAAATTTACAATGCTTCCTTTTTTTTTTCAATCTTTTTTATTAGTTTTCAAATCAATACAAATGGTATATAGCATCAAAGTTGGTACATATCTTACAAAGAGTTCTGGTTCTCACTCAAATCTTAGATAACCATACAATAAAATATAGAAAAAAACAAAGTCCAACGATCTCTTAGTTAATGAAAAGAGTATAAAAGAAAGGAAAGAAAAAAGGTTTATTATATACATTAAGATAAGAAAAAGAAACCCCCAAATCAATATATTAAAAATAATTATAAACAATATAAACTAAGCAAACAAAAATACTGGGCCAAAATTTCTCAATAGAAACAAAGCAATATTATGTCGTCAACTTCGTTCCTCCAAATTAAAAAGTTATTCATGTGAATAATTTACAATGCTTGTGTGGCCATGAGTTTGTAATTTGAAGTTCAGCTGAAGAAGTCATGGTGTGCTTTCCTGGGGAAAGCTGTGACTGAGTTGTCATCTTCTCCCGAGAAATACAGTAATCAATTCAAGTCATTACTGGAGAGAAACCCAACAACTGTCATTATGTACAGTCTGTATGTATATAATGATATGAACTTGGGGTTGTGTTCATCATCTTTAAAAGAATATGCTTTTTTGTAGCATCATAAATGATATCAATAATCATCATAAAGATCAGATGTTGAAATGATACAGAAAAATGGTTTATGATAAACATAGTTATATTTATTCATATCCCAGCATCTAGGCAAGAACTAGCAAGGCCAGCATTTATTGCGTATCCCCAATTGCCCTTGAGAAGGTGACTGAACCACTGCTGAAGATACTCCCAGAGTTCTTGGATCTTGATCTAATGACTATAAAGACCAGCGATATGCTTCCAAGTAAGGATGACGTGTGACTTAGCAATATTCCCAGTCACCTGCTGTCCTTGTTTTCCTTTGTTTGATGTCATGGATTTGCGAGGTGCCTGAACAAATAACTGCACTGCGTTCTATAATTGGTGCACACTGCAGCCACAGTGCGCCGGTGGTGGAGGGAATTAACGTTTAGGATGGTTGATCAGCAACCCAATCAAGTGGGCTACTTTGTCCTGGATGATATATCATTTCTTGAAAATTGCTGGAACTGCACTCACCCAAGAAAGTGGGGAGTCTTCCATCATAATCCTGATGTGCACCTTGTAACTGGTGGGAAGGGGTATTCAGACCATTGAGTCCATGCTGGCTCTCAGATTATCCCCATTCAAAGTATTCCCCCACTAATTTCCCCAGTGATCTCTGCTCTCCAGATCTTCTTCATCTCCCCCCTCCGTCCACTCCCCCATATTTTGCCATTCACCAGCACACTTGGGGCAGCTTACACTGGGCAATTCAGCTACAAGCAGCAGGTCTTTGGGACGTGGAATGAAACTGAATCATCCAGAGGTAAGCCATACAGCCACTGGAAGTACATGCAAACTCCAGATAGACTACACCAGAGGTTGGGATTGAACCTGGGCCACTACAGCTGTGAAGAAGCAACTCTACTAGCTGTGCCATTATGCCACTCCAATCACACTCATTCAGCACAGAAAATCTAACCTCTGACTTGCTGTTGAAGCCACAGTATTTATGTGGATGGTGCAATGATAATGCCCAGGATGTTGATGATGGGGTAATGGTAATGTCATTGCACGTCAAGGGTTGGTGTTTAGCATATCCCTTGTTAGAGATTGTCATTGCCTGGCACTTCTGTGGTGCAAATTTTACCTGTCACTTATCACAAGATATGGGAGCAGAAGTAGGCCATTTGGATTCCTTTCATTCCCATCAACTGTCCCCACATTCTACCACTCATCTACACACTAATTTACCTTGGCCATTTAACCTACCAGCCACATGTCCTTGGGATGTGGGAGGAAACGGGAGCACCCAGAAGAAATCCACGCAGTCACAGGGAGAACATTAAATTCTACATAGAGGGTGCCAGAGGTCAGGGTTGAACCCAGATCACTGGAGCTGGGAGGCAGCAGCTTTACCCGCTGTACCACTGCGTCTGAAGGGCCAAATAATCTCACGTGAGATTCAGTTCTTGATGACTGAAAACTTGGAGGAAAAACTTCAGTGGATGAGGGATATTACGAGGATGAGAAATCCAGAAATGTTTAGGCAGGGCAATTAAACAGTTTCTTCAAACTCATTGGAAAGTGACTCTGTGATCATTTTCAAAAGCATTGTACAAAAGCATAATTATATATGCTATAAGTTAAGATCATAAAATAAGAAAGAGATCACTGATCCCTCATTGATGGTGGATCCCAGGGACCAGGCACAATGTACTGGAGAAGAAAGAGAAACTGATTTGAAATAATATTTTTAATGTTGCATGATCAAAGACACTCATACATTTCCATAGTAATTCCAAAGGTTTAGACTTAAAACTGAATGACCATGACAGCTACTTCTTATTTATCATCCTTGATTCAGTAAGAAAGACTTCTATTTACACTGTTTNNNTGTTTATACCCTTCTCTAATATAACTAGTTTCACAGAACAAACTTTTCCTTTATGTAGCAATCACCATTATGTAGACTGATGAGGCAACTTTTAGAACCATCACAAATTCACACAAGTACTAGTACACCAAAGTGTTTAGTCCGGTCATTAACCTTTGATGTTTTTGTTTACTTATTATTCATTGTACCTCAGGTGTTTAGGGCAGTGACAATGCTCTTCCATATCTGTCTTTTCCTGGTAGGCATTTCAATGGTTCTTTAGCTGTGCCCCAGGTAATTCAGGTCAACTTCCAAAATCTTCACTATGTTGTTTTTGGAGGCCTCATTTTTGCTTGCTTTCAGGTGTCCAGCTTATTACTATTTCAGAGATAGCATCAGGTTCCATCTAATGGCCATGACCAATCCATCTCCAACACCTCCTGGTAACAGTGCTCCTCTTATCTTCTTGGCTGCACTGCATAAGTGGATCTTGAGTCTGTTCCAAGCCAAAAGATAAAGGCGATCTTTCTGAGGTAGCTGGTATGAAGTGGAGATTGTTCAGACATGTCATGGCATTCTGTGCTATATAGCTGTACTGCCATTAGGAGTTTGAGTTTCAAACTGTATTTTGATGATTTCTAGACCATTGTTATGGTCCTGAAGATATTCCTGGCTTTGTGATTCTATTCCTGGTACCTTAGCTTGTGATTGTTTCAATGCTGGTGAGAACGTGATCCTCTCTTTGCAGGAGTGATGCTGAGGCAATGTTAAGGCTCACAATGACTAATTTGTTGAAGTTAATTTTCAGTCCAATTCTTGGCTGAAATGCACTGACTTAGTGTTTTTTGTCTTGCATGTGGAGTTGGGTACGTGATTGGAGAAGGAGATCATTTGCAAGCTCAAGATCTTCAAGGTTTGAAGGGATGCATTAACCAACAAATGAAATATTGAAGAGAATTGCATACATGAAACATATCTGATTTCAGAAATGAGCTGATTCTGTATGAAAAGCTGCAGTCGGTGCTTCTGATTTATATGTGGAAATGGATTCCATGTGAATTATGCTGCCAGCTGGTCTGTGAATGTTATCAAGGGCCATGAAATTTATGTGAAGTTGCAGGTGCCTTTCTGAACATCATTCTACTATCTTTTGCAGAATAAAGGTTAGATTGATCAATCCTAAGAAGAAAATACAAAAAAAACCAAGCTTGGTTGTTCGTTTCTAATATCACATTCAACTGTCTCTTGACAATAGACAGCAATCTTACTAAACACCTCACTTGGAATAGGCAATGGTAAATTTTGGTATTTTCACTGTAACTTTATCCAAAGGATTAATTGTAGACTTCGATGAAGGGCAAGGGAGCACATAAAGTATGAGGAGATCAACAAGAAAGGGGTAACATGTAACATCTAATTTTCAGATCAGTGAAGTTTGGGCAAAAGATGGAAGAAAGTTAGGAGTGGATAACATCCAGTACGCGCAACATCATGCAAGCTCTAAAACTAAAAAATTCCCAACATAAGATCTCAGAAGTTGGATGAACAGCACAAGAAGTTCAACAAGGCACATTGGGAGGCAGATCAAAATATTTCCATACTTCTCACTTCTATATCCATTATTAACTATCAGTATTTGCCACTGATCCTCCTATGGTTAACTTGGTTCTTATCATTGCCATTTGGAGAACATTATATCAGTTTGACAAGTTGAAATAATGTTCCAACAAAGACTGTATATTTATAAACAAATGTCCCTGTTTTTTCATTCATGGAGCCATTTTGATATCTTCTCATTACTCTGTCCTGTTTGTGTTGCCCTTACTGACCTGACCATTGAAGTTTCCATGACAGTAGGAAATTAGGCCATCGGGTTGTGCTTTTTCTATAGCTCTGCCTGTAGTGTGAGTTACAATTTGTCCTCATCTTCTTCATCCTGTTACAGACTAGGTTACTATTTAGTGAATGTCCCTTTAAGATTGTGTGTGTGCGTGTGTGGCGTGCTTACATCAACAGAAGGTAAAGGACATCATGACATTGTGGTTGTTGTTGGAACAGTCAGTCGGAGTCAGTCTGGAGAGAGAGAGACAAAAGAGAGAGAGAGACACCAGCCTGTTTGTTTTCTCTATTGATGGATGAGAAACAATAACTGTGACTGTCACTACAATCCACAGATGGATTTTTGGGAGTAATCCAGTGGAGTCCACTTTGTTGTTAACCTGTAGAGGAAGGCAGGTATTTTGTGTGGACGGCCACATTACGGATGCTCTACGGGGGTGGCAGACCCATCGGAACAAAGAAGTGGAGTCCACTTTGTTGTTGACCTGTAGAAGGAAACAGGTATTTTGTGTGGACGGCCACGATTCGGATATTTTTCGGGGTGAGGAAGTCGCTACCGAGTAGACAGTGTTGTGTCATTTGGAACATTTGGATTTCGTAATTACTCTCTATTTTCTCTGTACATCTACGTTTTCTCTTCAGTCAACGGTGGTTGTTGAAGAAGCCTTTACTCATTTTTCACCGTATGGCTTGCTGAACTGAACTGAACTTTGAGAATCATTCCTTGACGTGGAGTTTTTTTGAATTTGCCACACACACACACGACGAGTCTAGTTAGTTTAGGGGTTAATGTTTAGGGTTTAACATTTTTACTTCTAACATTCTAACATTTTTATTTTGATTTGTCTTACTATGATAAGTAGTTATTAATAAAGTAGTTTTTAACATTGAATCCTGACTCAGTGTGTTTCTTTTGTTGCTGTTTCGTAACAAAATATCCCAGCAGAACACCACCAGTCATAGACCTCCAACCAGAATTATACCTATGCACCATTCCCTCTTTGAAAGCCAATTTTGGATCCAATCAACGATGTCACCGTGGATCCCATGAATCCAAGTTTTCTACTTGAACCTACCATGCGGGATCTTGGGCCTGGCCAGGTGACTGACATTTCTGTGGGTGAACACTTGGGACGCAGTCATCACAACTCCTTCAGCTTTAGAATAGCTATGAATAAGGATAAGTGGACCTTGAAGGAAAATATTAAATTGTTGAAGGGCAAATTATATCGGCATCAGACAGAGCAGGGGAGAGTCAATTGGGAAGAGTATTTTTCGGGCAGATCCACATCTGACATGTGGAGGGTGCATAACGACCAGCTGCATAGAGTTCATGATTGGTTTGTTCCAAAACCACGGAAGAACATGGATAGCAACGAAAGGGAAGCTTGTATGACAATAGAGGTAGTTAATTTGGTCAAGACGTAGAAGGAAGCAAATGTGTGGCTTAGGAACACGGAGTCAAACAGGGCGCTTGAGGACTGTGAAGGAGCCAGTAGGGACCTCAAGAAAGGACTTTGTGGGATAGAAGGGGTCCTGAAACATCCTTAGCAAGTAGGACAAAAGAAAATCCCAAGGCATTCGACACATACAGTACATCAAAGGCAAGAGTATAACTAGGGAGAGGTTAGGACCACTCATGTATAAAGGATGAACTTGTGCTTAGAGGCGTAGGATGTGGGTGAGACCACCAATGAGCACTTTGCCGGGAAGGATGGAGAGGACCGTGATATCAGACTGGAGTATCCTCAGGTGCTGGGACATTTCGAGATTAGCAAATAGGTAGTGTTAGGTCTCTTGAAAAACCGCTAAGGTGTGTAAGTCCCTAGGGCCTGATTGGATATTCCCCAGGTTATTGAGAGAAGCGAGAGATGAAATTGCTGGGAGCTTGACCACGATCAATGAGTTTCACGTCAGTGGTAGGGAGACTAATGAAGAGGATTCTTTGGGATAGAATTTAGGAGCATTTGGAGACCGAATTACGAAGAGTCATCATGGCTCTGTGTGGTGCCATGTCTCTCTAATCTGATTGAGTTTTTGGAGTCGGTGACAAAGGTTATTGATGAAGACAGAACAGTAGATGTTGTCTAGATGGATTTTAATAAGGAATTAGACAAGATCCAGCATGGAAGGCTCGTCCAGAAAATTAGGATGCATAGGATTCGCGGTGACGTAGATCGTCTATGCATCTTGGGTTGGAGACAGAAACAGACAGGGCAGGATTGGGAAACAATGAGGTTGGATGCAGTGGAGGCTAGATGACAAGAAGTCATGAGGTCTATGGTGGGACGAAGAAAGAGGCCTGGTGATAGCCGGTAATGGTCCAGGTGTGAGTCAGAGGAAGTCTCCGACAGCTGCTGTCCTCTCTCTACAAAGTAGAGGTTAGTTGGCCAATCTGCAGCGGCATCACCCTTGTCGGTAGGGTTGATGGTCAAGTTTAATTGATACAGAGAACGCGGAGGGCAGTAGGTTCAGTGGAACTGACTTTGGAGTGGGTGATGGCAGTGAAGGTCAAACAGTTGATGTTACGTCGTCAGTTGGCAGTGAAAAGGTCGAGAGAGGGCAAAAGTCTACGGGGGCAGTGTCCAAGAGGGGGAGGAGGGTTTGAGACAGGAGAAAGGGTCATCAGTGGGTGGTGGGGAATCCTGATAGAAGGGACAGGGTGGGAAGGGACGGAAGAAGAGCTCAGAATCATGGCGGGTCCATGTTGAGATGTGGGCACAGGGGAGAGACATCCACAGAGGACAGACTGCCCTGTACCAGAGAGGGTGAGATCTGAGAGAACAGTGAAGACATGGCAGGGGTTAGATCTGGGTTCGGACATGGGACCAGAGGATGGCAGTGTGCTGGAGAGCTCTGGACGTGAAGTTGTATGAAGAAGAATGTTCCGAGGAGCGAGAGGACGGTAAGGCGTTAGGGATGACGTCAGAGATCAGCGGAGGGCGGGGATTAGTGGCGACTGATCTCTCACGCCCTCTGATCTCTCACGCCATTCCTAATGTGATGATGAGTGATGGACGAAAAGCCGCAAGACTCAGCGGCGACGTCGGGAGACCAGTCTGGAGACGGTTGGGGCAGAGATGTGCCGGGGCTCATTGGGTAATCACAGCATTTTTAACATCACCTTCAGCTGCTCTTCAAGAGTTCCCCACCCCACCCCACATTTCACAGAAACGTTTTCGGGACTATTCCAAGACTTGAGAACTAAATACCCTGCAAGAAGCCTGATCTTAGAAAATAGATGGTCATGTCTGGCAGATAATAGGCGAGAGATTATCCTCCTGAATTCGAGCCCTCGCAGGTGTTGACGACACAGTTCAGAGGTGGATTCCGCAAGGTCCCCACCTTGACATCAGTTGGTAACCTGCTGCGTGCATCTGACGGGTGATGCTACTCTCCCATCTCTCAGCCGCCCCCTGGGACTTGCTTCTCCCGTCAGTGCAGGCACACAAAAAGGATAGCGGTGTGGTAGGGACACTACTGCCGGCGATCAGCGACATGGAGTTGAGACAGGCTCGGAAGATTTTCTACCCCGCTATTGCCGCCTTTGCGATCCCAAGTAAGTCGCGCGTATCGCGGCTGTCTCTGGAGCCGTTGGGCTGACGCGCTGCGTTCGGCTCTGTGTCTCTCTGGGTTTCTTGGTAGAGGAGTGTCGGTCCTTGTCTCCCTACAGGCGTGTCACTGTGTGCGTTTATCTGTGGAGTCACGGATCCATAAACTGACCCTCCGGTCCACCATGTTCATTCAAACCAATCTGTACCCATCCCAGCAAGTGATGCCCAATCTTGTCCGTTTTGCTGATTCATGGCCTGATTTCTCTTCGGTGTTATGAGAGGACCTGCCTCCAGCTCCCTCAGGCAGCGCGTTCAGGGTTCAACTACTTCATCTATGAACTTCAGAACTTCCTCAGATCCCTTTGACCTCACTACCCACATCTCATCTTCATTCTGCGGGTAGAGCAGCTTCTTCAAAGGGCCAGATACCCCAGTTCGATCCGGAGCTCGCTCATTGCCAGGGTGAAGTTTCCATTTCCTCCCCGGGTGTATCGTTTTTCTGCACATCCCAAAGAAATGTTGATTACAGGGTCAAATGACAATTGTAAATTGTTGACAGCATGAATGTGGCTCAATGGTTGTCTGCGTGCATCGGCGCTTGTGTGTGTGTGTGTGTGTGTGTGTGTGTGTGTGTGTGT
>JARFYF010000055.1:29635891-29647857 GCA_030265395.1 Rhina ancylostomus
TATTTATTTCCTCTGCTGTGGCTGGTTTCTGCCGAGCTCATCGGCTGAAGGGTCTCAGCTACACATATTCCCACACCATGTGCCCAGCTCAAAAATGCAGCCCAAACAGTCCAAAATAGCCACAAGCTTCTTTCCATCAGCTGTGCTGGGATTTCTGAAATCTTTATCAATGAAAAAGACACAGTGGGAGCTTAGAATAAAGCATTTACCTGCTATTGGCTGGGATTTAAGACTGCCCTATCTTTTAGAAGCAGAAAGTAAGCCATGTTACAAACTGAAGAGATTTAAATTCCTTTTGTCGAAAAGCAATCGACCCAAATATTCTGGCAAGCTGCAGTTAAACATATGGCCAAACCCTCACTTTTTCTGAAGAGCAATGTGTTTATCAGTGTCTCAAAGTATTTCTTTGCACGTTGTATCACATCACTATTGCAGTATATTTCCAAAGGAATTTGGTGTCTGAAAACTTTGAAAATAGGGAATGTAATTATATCGGAAAAACAAATAGGAAAATAAATCATCAATCCTGCGTCCTCCCCGTATCAAATGACATCGCAGCCTGGGGCAAATACCTTGGTAAATGATGGGTAATGTTCAATTTAATGTGTGGTGTGCTGATAATTGGAAGATTATGACCTAACCACAAATCAACAATGAAAAGAAATGCCTTTAATGAAACAGCTGGTCTTTTTAGACGCTTATCTGAATATCTCACCAAATCAAAGCCAGAAGTGAAAATTATAAACAAAGCAAAATGGTAAAAGATAGCAGCAACCAGAGTGTTATTCATTGAACTGCAGACTTAACATGCCTGATGTTGTGTGGTGAGGTGCAAGTCTCCTGTGAAATATCTGACATTTGAGGTGCGCAAACACATAAAAGGTCATTCCGCTGAAACATTAATGAGAACAGAAGCCTAGTCATTTCTTGCAAGGTGATACACCAGCGAGTGCTTGGCTGAAATAGACTGTGGCATGAGCAATGTGAAATATTTGAGACACTAAGCAAAGCAGCTGGGAAAAGAAATTGAAGCCTGATATCTGCCAGCTTTAGTGAGATTTGCTAAACCCTGTATATAAACAAAATGGTTTGCTTCCAGAAGGAACACTGCCTTATACTGTTAGTTACAACACAAAGTACCTTACTAAAAGAGCTGTTGTTGCCTTTAATGTAACTTTTAAAAATTACATTCGCTTCCTTGCACAAGATATTCATGAAATCTGTTGTACCTGTGACAGTCATCGGTATATTGCTGTCCTACAATATTTACCGGTGATTTTCTGCCCGGCGCATTGGTCTACATGAACAGTCTGAAAATTCATTCAGGATGCTAAGACTGAGATTACATGTTATGCATTATGGCTAGTCACACCAATTCAGCCTGCAGTTACCCGTGGTACTGCCAAAATATCCTTCTTAGGGCAATGGATGTTTCCTGTGGACTGGCCTGCTATCTACTGAAGTTCATGGGACACCAGTTGTGATGAGCTCAAGCACGTCTCATGCACGACAAGCACCTGAATTGTCATGTCCTCAGCAACCTCCACGTGACTGCAGAACGTTTAATTACCTTCTGAATTCGGCTTGCAAATAGCCATGTTCAAGAGAAATTAAGGACAGTGATAAAAGCTGTCAGTGACAGCCACATCCTGAACATGCATTACAAGAAATCTTTTCAAAACATGATTGAACGAATATAAGTAAAATGTTAATATTGTTGTGAAATGTAGTGTCTTATTTTGCAATCCTGGTACTAAGTACAAGGCAAGAATGTGTTGGAATATTTAAATTGGTAAATTGGTTTATTATTGTCACATGTACCAAATCTTTGTTTTGCATGCCATCCATACAGATCATTTCATCACAACAGTGCTTTGAGGTAGTACAAGGGAAAACAATAGCAGAATGCAGGATAAAATGTTACAGTCACAGAGAAAGTGCAGTGCAGGCAGACAGTAAGGTGAAAGGCCAAAATGAGGTAGATTGCGAGGTCAAGAGTCCATCTTATCGTACTGGGGGACAGCTCAGTAGTCTTATAGCTGCACGATGGAAGTCCTTGACCCTGGTGGTATGTACTTTCAGGCTTCTGTGTCTTCTTCCTGATGCATCTGAATAAGATGCTTTCTATGCTTCATCTATAAAAATTGGTGAAGGTCAAAGGGGGCATGCCAAATTTCCTGAGCCTCCTGAGGGAGTAGAGGTGCTGGTGAGAATCCTTGGCCATGGCATCTATGTGGTCGGACCAGGACAGGCTATTGGTGATGTTCACTCCTAGGAACTTGAAGCTTTCAACCATCTCAAATTTAGCGCTGTTGATGTAGACAGGAGCATGTGCACCACCCCCCATCCTGAAGTCAATGACCAGCTCTTTTGTTTTACTGACATTGTTGTCATGATGCCAAGTCACTAGGGATGTGCTAGCACCATAGTCACTAGGCTATCTCTTTCCTGGGCTCTGACTTATCGTTATTGGAGATTCGGCAACAATGGTGGTGTCATCTGCAAACTTGTAGATGGAGTTAGAGCAGACTCTGGCCACGCAGTCGTGAGTGTATAGGGAGTAAAGAAGGGGGCTGAGGACGTGGCCTTGTGGGGCACCAGTGTTGAGAATAATTGTGCTGGAGGTGTTGCTGCCTATCCTCACTGATTGTTGTTGGTTGGTCAGGAAGTCAAGGATCCAGTTGCAAAGGGAGCTGTTGAGTCCCAGGTCTCAGAGTGTGGTGATGAGTTTGCTTGGAATTATAGTATTGAAGGCAGAGCTGTAGTCAATAAACAATAGTCTAAAGTAGGTGTCTTTACTGTCCAGGTGCTCCAGAGATGAGTGTAGAGCCAGGGAGATCTATCAATCTTACTCTATCTTAATTTGACATTTCCAACCTGGGAAAAGGTCTCTGACTATCTACCCTATCTATGCCTCTCATAATTTAATAATCTGCTATCAGCTTTTCTCTCAGAGAAAACATCCAAAGTTTGTCCAACCTCTCCTTATAGCTAATACTCTCTAATCCAGGCAACATCCTGGTGAACCTCTTCTGCACTCTCTCCAAAGCCTCCACATCCTTCCTGTAATGGGGCGACCAGAACTGCATGCAATATTCCAAATGTGGCCAATTGACGTTGGAATAGAATGGTGATCCTGTGTATACGAGGACTGTGTTAAACCTCCAACACTCTGAGAGTAATCTAGAATACAGTAGGAGTAGCTTCATCACATGGCCGGTTCAAAACAAGGCTCACCATCATCTAGAGCCATGAAGGATGAACAATATGTGGTAGCCCTGACAACAGCATCCATTCCAGAAATGAATACATTAAAAGAAACTTGGTGGAGGAATCTGTGTAGGTGGCACTATTGCTTCCTGAGGTTCTCACAGCTGACCTCTTCCTGTACAATCCATGGAGGCACACACTCAAGTACACTGAAAGGTACAAAACTCTATGCACTCTGCCATGCAACATATATAATTTTGTGTGTGTGTGGCCCTTTAAGAATTGCAACATGTGATCAACTGCTCGCCACGTGTTGCTATAAATGTTTCATTGTCGAATAGGCAGAAGTGATCTGCTGGTATGGGAGGAACTGTACAGGAAAGATGCTGCTTGTCTCTCTGTAGGTTCTGTTATTCAATAAAGCAGTTTGAACATACAGCTGCGCCCCCAGCATCTTAGATAGTCAATGGGAGAAAGGTGCTGAGATTATCAAAAGTGCTGGTTTATGAAATGATAACATTTAGATTTCACACCTCAATCCAAATACCAAATGTCCAATTGAGAGGACACTTGGAGACACAAGAATACAGAGACTCAACATCCATGGTGAAGATGAGGTGGTCAGGGCCGGGGAACTGGAAGTTGTCGAAGTGATGGGGAGCATGCGAAGTGTCATGGACATAGGTAGGAAGGGAATGAACCAAGGGGGACAAACTGGAGTCAAGATACAAGGACGTTCAGTGGGGTAGGAGCAGGCAGAAACAATGGGCCTACTGGGGCAGTTGGGTTTGTGAATCTTGGGTAGGAGGTAGAAATGGGTAGTGCGGGGTAGGGGAATTATGAGGTTGGAGGCTGTGGAGGGCAGATCTCCAGAGGCAATGAGGTTGGTGATAGTGCGGGAGACAATGGCCTAATGCTCCTTGGTGGGGTCCAGTTGAGGGATAAGGAAGAGGAGAGTTGACGTCTGACCTCAGCAATGTAAAGGTCAGTCTGCCAGACTGCAACAGCACTGCCCTGGTCTGCAGGTTTGATGGTGAGGTTAGGATTGGTGCAGAGGGAGTGGAGGGCAGTGCATTCAGAGGGGGTGAGGTTGGAATAGGTGAGGGGAGTGGTGAAGTTGAGACAGTTAATGTCCCATCAGCAGTTAGAGATGAAGAGATCCAGAGCGGGCAGAAGGCCAGGATGAGGTATCCAAGAGGAGGAAGAGGGCTTAAGGTGGGAAAATGGGTCATCAATGGGGGGTGGGGAATCCTTGTACACTTGAATGCATGATGACAGACAGTGAGCTATGTGATGAATTGAGATTGAACACAATGGAGGGAATGGAATTGCTGAAGCTAAAAAACAAACTACTGGAAGAATTCGGCGGGTCAGGCAGCTTCTGTGGAGAGAAATGTTATTGTCGAGATTCCTCATCTGGACTGAAAGATAGAGGGAAGATAGCCAGTATAAAGAACAAACATAAAACATTACAGCATGGTACAGGCCCTTTGGCCCACAATGCTGTGCCAACATTTTATCCTGCTCTAAGATCTATCTAACCCTTCCCTCCCACATAGCCCTCCATTTCTCTCTAATTCATGTGGCTATCTAAGAGTCTCTTAAATGTCCCTAATGTATCTGCCTCCACCACCTCTGCTGGCAGTATGTTCCATGCACCCACCACTCTCTGTGTAAAAAACTTATCCCTGACATCCCCCTTATATCTTCCTCCAATCACCTTAAAATTATGCCCCCTCGTGTTAGCCATTTTTGCCCTGGGAAAAAGTCTCTGACTCTCCTCCCAGTCTTATCATCTTGTACACCTCTATCAAATCACCTCTCATCCTCCTTCGCTCCAAAGAGAAAAGCCCTAGCTCACTCAACCTATCCTCATAAGACGTGCTCTCCAATCCAGGCAGCATCCTGGTAGATCTCCTCTGCACCCTCTCTAAAGCTTCCACATCCTTCCTACTGCATATTTGGGAGCAGAATGAGACAGAGTGATAAATAAGTAACAGAAGACCCTGCAGTTAATTGTAAGGTGATTGAGGAGTGAATGCATTGGGAATGTCAGACAGATGCCTGAGGTATACTTATTATATTCATAATGTAGCTGTGGGCATTGATACAAAGGATGGTGTTTATTACTGGTACTTAATTGCACTTCGTGGAGATGATGGTGAACTTATTTCCTAGCGCTCTAGTTCCTGTCCTGAAGGTAGTTTTACAGCAGTCTGAAACAGGATTCCAGGATTTTGACACTAATTATATGGCCAAATCAATTAAGCTCCCAAAGTGTTTGTGGGGGAAAATAATGATGATAACATACTGAATGTCATGGGGAGATTTTGATTCATCCTCACTGCCCTAAGATGTGAGGAGTGAATGTTATTTGCCTCTTCTCAGCCCAAGATTGAATGCGGTACTTGGATATGAGAATATAAGAGCTTGCAGAGAAAGAATGAACTGAAATCACCAAGCAACTTAAAGGCAAGAATGAACATATTAAATTATATGTGTCAGTGACATTGGAGTGATATTTGCTCAATAAAAATGGGGTGCTGGGTAGAAGAGATAAGTTAAACTGCAGTCTAACTTAATCAGAGTGATCTGAGGGGGAATTTTTCACACAGAGAATGGTGAAATCTGGAACACCCTGCTTGAAGAGGTGGTAGAGGCAGGTATTCTTATTACATTTAAGAAGCATCTAGATATACATTTGAATTAACAAGGCAGAGAAGGCAATGGAACAAATATGGGTAAATGGGACTACTACAGATAAGCATATTGGTCGGCATGGACATGATTGGCTTAAAGACCTGTTTTTATGCTGTACCACTCTCTGATTCTATTTTAGTTTCTGGGGTGTACAGAATGTAGGGCAGGCCTGTTAGTGTAGCAGTTAGCGTAACGGTTTACAGCGCCAGTGACCCGGGTTCAAATCCAGTTTGCACGTTCTCCCCATGTCTGTGTGGGTTTCCTCCGAGTGCTCCGGTTTCCTCCCACATTCCAAAGATGTACGGGTTAGGAAGTTATGGGCACGCTATATTGGTGGGCTGCCCCCAGAACACTCTATGCAAAAAAATATGCATTTAACTGTGTGTTTCGATGTACATGTGACTAATAAAGATATCTTATCTTATAAAGGTATAAGAAAAAGTAGCTTAATAGATGACCAAAGCATTAAAAAAAGTTTTCAACAACAGGGCTGCCAAGTTCTAAAGCAAGCAATGTTGCTATATTGTAAAATAATGTCACCTTGACCAATTTTTTTTTCAAATTCTGCAACCAGTCTGTCTTCTACACTGTTGTGCACTGTAAAAAGCATCCCATCTGGTTGCTGCTTGGCATGGCAATAACATTCCAGACTTGGGTCTGTCTACAGAATTCCATTATGCCTGAGGCTAGAGATTTTTCCTTTGAGGATGATTGAGAGGCGGGAGATTAGTGAGTGAGACCTCCAGAGGAAGATCAGTGGGTTAGGGAGTCAGGAGAATCAGAGACCAGGGTGGGGATGGCAGTAGAATTCGGAGTGCTTAGAGCCTACTGATCAAGAGTTGGAGGATTCAGGACATTGGGAAGTTTGTCAGCGAAGAGCAATGGGATTTCAGGGTTGGAGTTAGGTGCATTTGGGGAGTTGTAGGATGGGGTTAGGATCAAGGCAAACAAGACTCTGAGTTTGTGGGGCTGCCCCAAAGGTTAGAAAATAAGTAACAAGACGTACCTTACACTGGTCTCAGTTCAACATTGAATGGCTGTTCTTGGTGTGATCGCCCATGGATTAACTTCCCCAGTAAATCTCTAAAATTAATTATTTAATCAATCAATCAATCAATCAATCAATTAATTGATTATTAGTCACACCTACATCAAAACACACACAGTGAAATGCTTCTTTTTGCATTACTGAGAATGCGCTGGGGGCAGCCCACAAGTGTCGCCACTCTTCTGGCACCAACATAGCCTGGCCACAGCTCCTGATCTGTATGTCTTTGGAATGTGGGAGGAAACCGGAGCATCCAGAAGAAACCCACGCAGGCACGAGGTGAATGTACAAACTCCTTACAAACAGCATAGAATTGAACCTGGGTTGCTAGCGCTGTAATAGCGTTATGCTAACCGCTGCACTACCATGTATATCGTCTATACAGGTCAAGCACTTCTGATTTAGAGACACAGAAAGTGCTCAATAAACTTTCCATTGTGACACAAAATCACCCAGGTGTTGTGGTCATTGTGCTTTATTTAATATAAAGTTAATTTTTATTTCCAGAGTACTGAAATGAATTTCCATAGCAAACTGAATCCTAGGATCACCCACACAATTCAACAGGACTGATCATTAAGTACCATTTAAAATGAGGCTGGAATCAAGCAGACAAATAGAGTCATAGATTCGTTCAGCATGGAATGTGAGTCCACACCGACCATCCACACCAATTCCATTGTATTCTCCCCAAATTCTCATCAACTGCCCCCACTAGAACCAACTCACAATGGTGAATTAATCTACCAACTCGTACGCCTCCGGGATGTGGTGGGAAACTGAAGTGCCTGCAGTGAGCCCACAGAGTCACAGGGAGAACGTGCGAATTCTGCACAGGCAGCGCCCAAGCTGAAAGACGGCAGCACTACCTGTTCCTTTCCCCAAAACATAAAATAAAACCCAACAAATGAAGATATATTTGAAGATAGCATGTGCATTTTAATTAAGTGTCTTGGTCGCATGCTTGGAATCAACCTTTTACAATATACTACAACAGTAATTTCTGAAGACTTACTAATATGATTCCTGTGCACACAGCTTCTGCCATATTTACCACAACAGCAAACCAAAAGCCACTATGGTGCTAATAAGTGTAGGTTAAAAATAGTTTGATAACATTACGTTAGCATCAATGGGTCCATACAAAGTTAAAAAGAACAGAAAAATGAAAATTCTATTTAATTTTAAAATATCTCAGCATCCCAGGTAGTTATCACATAATGTCACCCAAGGCAGCTTTAAATCATTAAGGCTGTCTTCAGATGACTTAAGTTGAGGCTTGCAAATACGTGTTTGCACTGCTGCCTTTACTTTGTTACGTGGCCATCCAAACAGGGAGTTCTGTGAACTGGTGCTTTTTATAGATTCACAGAAGTCACTCGGCAGCCTCCAGCAGCTGATGAAATATTAATCTTAGAAGCCACTTGGGGATCTCTTAGAGTTTGCACCTATTGCAGGTTATTTCTTGAGAGGTTCTCGTGCTACATGAAAAATATACTATCAGCTGATTTCCCATTCAAATAACATCAGACATCTTGCACTGGGGTGAAGTAAAAAGCAACCAGTATGTACCTCACCTACTGACTATCATGTTCCAATTGGATGTGAAGTTTGGTTCAAGAAATATTTGGTAATCTACAACGAGCTGAAGTTTTTATAGCAATATTTAGTTAGAGGTAACTGTACAGCCATCAAAACAATGCAGCACCAAACAATTGTCCATTACTGTTTTAGGAATTTACTTTCCAAAACATTGTCTAATTTGCAGTACTTTTGATTCTTATTCAAGTGCTCGGCACAGCTCTACATTCAAACTGTGTGGACCCATGGAGAGAGATGATTAATAACCCACAGTTTTTGAAAGCCTGAACCAAAAGTACAGGATACAACACTCGATCATTCCTCTGAAAGCAGTCCCTTTGATGAAAATAAAACACACATAATTTCTCTACTCATCAGTGACACTACAGTGAGGAACAAGAAGAAAGGATCATTCATTTCATTCTGCTTGTTAATCAGCTTACTGGGACTCAGCCTGACCATTTCTTGACTCTTATGGACAAAGGAATTTTGATGCAAACTGTTTCTGAGAGCCAGTCCAAAATGGACTTGCAGTAAGAGTCAAAGTATTTGTCGATCCCTCTTTGCAGAATATTAAATCATTACTGATTCTGAGAAGGAGAAGTGCAGAAGCCACGTGGGAAGTCCATCTCTTGCAAACTCCCCTCCAAGTCGCACACCTTCCTCACCTGGAAATTTATCACCATTCACATTCTCTGTAACTGTAACACTATGTTCTGCGTTCTGTTTCCTTTTTACTGCCTCAGTGTTATTATGTGTGGCATGATCTGTCTGGAGAGCACACAAAGCAAAAGCTTTTCAGTGCATGTCACTACATGTGACAATAACAAACCAATACCATTACTATTCCTTCATCATCACCAGATCTAAATGCTGCAAATTCCAGCCCAATAGCATTGCAGCAGTACCAGGAGGACCTCAGCGGTCAATAAGGTAGCTCACCATGACCCTCTCAGAACACCTGGGATGGGCATTAAATGATAACTTTGCCAATGTTGCAATGAAGGAAATAAGGCAATATAGCCCTTTGTATCCAGAGCAGTTAGGTTCAGGAAAAGGTGATGATTGCAGTCAATGTGCCACTGTCAGTAAAATCCAGCTCAATAATTTCCTGTTTGATCTCCTTCCTCCTTATATATCAGTGCTGGTTGATTTGGAAGTATAAAGCCTGTGTTATTAATATTGTTTATGCATGGGATGTAGGGAATGTTCACTTCCAAATCTGGACCAGAATTTTGCCACTCAGTTAACCATTTATATCAATCAGAATCACATTTATTATCACTGACTTAGATAACCCGAAATTCATTGTTTTGCGGCAGCAGTACAGTGCAAAGACACAAAATTACTATAAATTAAAAACATAAATAAATGGTGTTTATTATAAGGATAAAGCTATATTTCATTGCAGATTTTACAAAATTGCACTTTCTTTAAGGGCAATCACATTAGTTAATATGGTTTCTTTGAAATCTTAATTCTTCGGAATATCTGTTAAAAATAATCCAATGTGCAATTTTGTGTGTGTTTTAGATTTCTATAATGCCCTGTGATAGATATTTGCTGCAGTTTCAATGCCCACAAATATCTTTTAGACAAATGCTGCATCACACATCTGTTTACATTGTTCATTATTCCTTTGTAGCTTGTGGTACAATGATGTGTGTAAATTGGTTGCTGTGTTCCCTACATTTCAAAACTGCTAGTAAGATACTTTGGGATCTTATAGGGTCAGGAAAAGTGCTATATAATTAAAGCTTTTTTTTCAAGCAAAGGTTCTGCCCCATGTTATGATTACAAGGAAAAGCAGGTTCATATAAATTCCTTATCTGCATGTCACTGCTACAAGCCACGTCATACTAATCATCAAAGGTCAAGTAGGTAAATTCTGTTTCCTGATCTGTTTAAATTGAAGCAGTAAATTATAATCTGAACAAGCAGTCATGTTACTTTAATGGCTGGTCAATAACTGGGCATGAAATTGCCATCTGTAAGAATGTAAGAATTTTTGATATTAGATATCGCTTTTAGTTCCAATAAACTCATTAGTTTCGATTTCTCCTTCAGCCCCTTCATTACATTCCTTACTATTTCTTTACCCTCCCCTGAAACACGCGAAGTTGTCTCTTATGCTACCTCTTTCCCTTGTTTCCCTGGTGACAAAACTCACATTTCTATCATTTTCTGCATTCCTTACTGCCCCAATTCCGAATTTTTAAGGAAAGCATGGGTTTATATAGCGCCTTTCATGATTTCTGATTTCTTCATCCAGAAATAGAGGTTTAATAAGTGTAGTGTTTTAACTTTGGGAAATGTAGAAGTCTATTTGAACGCAGCAAGGACGTACAAGCAGCTTTGAGACAATGAGCAGGAACTCTCATCCAGTGTTGTTAGCTTAGAGATAAATTTCAGCCAGGACAAAACATGCTCTTCTTTGAGATAACACTAGGGATTTAATTGCATCCACTTGCGAGGATCAGTTCAGATTTAGGTATAACTTATCCTACTCAGTGCTCCCCCAGTGACTTCAGCAGACATTTAACTGGTAATGGAGGAGGATGCTGGTGGCTGTGAAGCAGCTCTGGGTCATGAATCCACAGCTTGGATGGCCTCCTCCTTGATTTTATTACTGTTGGCAGCATGTCTGTCATTGTAAGAATGCTCTGCTGTTTTGTGTGGAGCCCACAGCAGAACAAGCTGGAAGTGTTGGGTCAGCTGTCTGGGTGTCTGGCATTGATCATTATGGCTCCTCTGGTGCACAGCAGACAGCACTTGCTCCCAAGTGCCAATCCACTAATGGAACATAGAAAACCCACATGGTTGCAGGGAGAAAACGTAAGCTCCACACAGGCAGTATCCAAGGTCAAAATCGAACTCAGGTTGTTGGAACTGTGAGGCAGCATCACTCACCGCAGCACTGCTGTGCTGCCTTGAATCTTACAATGTGCCTGAGATTCTCTGCTATACAGATTTTTAATCTAATTGTTTGCACTGAGGCTGATAATATTCAAAGCAATATTCAGAGGATTAAACATTTGTCCATTAGCACTGGATTTGATGACGGAATGGGCACTTCCCATTAGTCACAGTCTCAAGAGATCCTATTAAAGTGAATCAGTTCAGTTTGCATTATTTTTAGTCAATTCACCACACTATCAGATTGCAATGTTGGCATTAGGAGTTAAAAGGCACCAAATAGGCCCTGTTGAATCTTATCATTCTGCTGGAAATATGCTCCTAATTCTTTATTCTATGCATCAAATACTAAACATGTTGATGCATCAGATACCTCACGCACAAATGCTCTCCAATGATCTGGCATCTGCTTGTTTTGAAACCCTGATGGTCTGGTATCCTGCTCACCTATTAGTATGGGATGTGAGCCGGGAGTCCAGAGTGTGAGTGTGGTGTTCTGACGGAGAAGAGG
>JARFYF010000055.1:29665668-29678693 GCA_030265395.1 Rhina ancylostomus
CATATCCGCAACTGATCTATATCCCACTGTATATTTTGCCAGATTTCTACACTATCCACAACACCACCAATCTTTGTATCATCTGCAAACTTACTAACCCATCCATGTACAGTTTCATCCAGGTCATTTGTGTACATCACAAATAGCAGAGGTCCCAGCGCAGATCCCTGAGGAACACCACTAGTCACAGATCTCCAGCTAGAATAAGTCCGATCAACCAGTAACCTCCGTCTTCTATGAGCAAGCCAGTTCTGAATCCAAACGGCCAATTCTCTGTGGGTCCCATCTTAATCTTCTGAGAGACCTCCCATGAGGGACCTTGTCAAACGCTTTACTAAAATCCATGTCCTTGTTGGTTCTAGCCAGCACTTTTTGAGCATGCATTCTGTGTAGTATCCCCTAGGCTACACTGTTTAATGTACTGAGGGGTATATGCAGATGCCATAATTATGGTCACTTCAAAAAATAAGTCCAACGGTGATAACTGCAGAGGGGTCTCCCTGCTGTCTGTCATGGGGACAGTAATCGCCAGGATCCTACTCAGCCATCTCCTTCCATTGGCCAAAGGACCACATCTGAGTCACAGGATGGATTCCATCCATTGAGAAGCAGAGTGGGCATAATCTTCCCCATGCAACAACTAGAGAAATAGGGAGCAGCACCGATATACCTGATCTTTTTGGACCTCGAAGAAGTGATTGACTCCAGCAACTGAGATTGACTCTATCAACTGAGATGGATTACGGAGCATCCACCACAGATTTAGTTACCTGCAGAAAAACCTCTGCATCTTACGTTAGTTTTATGGTGGCATGCCATCTGTTGACATTAAGATTGACAACCAAGCAATGTCCCTGAGACACCAGTGTCAAACAAGGCTGTGTTATCATTCTCATACTTTTTTCTACCTTTCTCATCACTATTCTGCACCTAACTTCCGATAAACTTTTTGTTGGAGTGGAGCTAAAATACAGGACTAATGAGAAAGAGGTTAGCTTCATCCCAGAACCAAGCTCAACCCAACCTCTGTAATCAGCTCCTGTACACCGATGATGCATATTACGGTCATCATAGACTCATTCACTAAAACATTGAGGGGATAGGCTTAATGTCCCACACCTATAAAATAAAGGGCCTCTTCCACCTGCCCCCGCTGTACAACACCAACTTCTGTCAATAAAAATTCATGATTAAATTCAGGAAAATGATGGACCACCTTTCAATGAAGGCAGACATACATGATGAAATTCACCTTCAGTGCCTTTGGCCAACTGAGGAAAAGGATGCTTGAAGGTCAAGACTTCAAACCCACCACAAAACTCATGCTCTACAGGATAACAGTGATCCCTGCCCTTCTGTATGGTTCTGAGGCTTGGACTAATTGCAACCGGCAGCTCAAGCACTACCAATGCTGTCTCTGTAAAATCCTTCAAATTCACTGGAAGGATAAGTGAATCAATAAACGAACCTTCTCCCAGGTCCAACATCCCAGCATTGAGGTGCTAGTTACACTCAGTTAGCTCCATTGGGCAGGCCATGTTTTTCATATACCTGACACCTGACCCTCATAACAGGCACTCTATTCCAAGCCCTGTCAAGGGTGGAGATGAATCGTTGGACTGAAGGAAAGATGTTCTCAAAGCCTCCTTGAAGAAATGCATCATCCCCACTGGCTCCTGGGAATCCTTAGCCCATTATTGCTCTATGGAGCATTAAGGATCTCAGGTCCATGCACTGGGAACACCTGGAAGTTCAGGATAAATGAAGGAAGTAGTGCACCACATCACAAACCTACCCTCCTTAGCCTATGGTTCTCACATTGACCTCATCAGTCATCTCAGAACCCACAGAACCAGAGTGGAAGAAAGACATCCTTGTTCCTAAGGTACTGCCTAAGAAAAAAAAGAAGACTAAAAATAGAAATAATATTCGGCAATGTTTCAGGCTTGGATATCCTTTAAATTTTTTTTGAATCCACAGCTGATCCAATATTGAAGAGGTTATCGATCATCTTTGATGGGCATGTTCAGATGGGTTTAGGTCTCTGACCCAATTTGACCTCCACTAGAAAGAGAAGGGAGTGGGGGACACACTATTTTGCAGTCAGCTCTTTCAGAAATTGCCTTGTAATTGAAGGACACGCTTTTCAATTATTCAGGTAATGTGGCTGAATTCAATGTTCATGTTCAGTCGCCTGTCAGCTATTGATTACACTTACCATACGTCCCAGTTTTTAGAGAAACCTTAGGCTGACTAGAGGGAATCTATGCTCTTGACAAGATAGGAATGCAGTAAGAATAAGGTGCCTGTGCATTGTCGATAGAAGTGCTCGAACAAAGGTTTCAGCTGCAGCCTTTGTTATATCTGCAAATTGTGGTATTTGTTCCAAACTAAAGCAAACTGATTATTCAACAGTAGGGATATAAAGAAGGGAACATTACGCGAATTTGTGGTTAATAGTAATCTTAAACTTCACATATAAAATATTTCCCGTCTCCTTTGCTTGATTTACCCTTCTTGTCATTAATTGGCTTTAAACCTCAGAGTGGAGCTGAGACATTTAATTGCTTCAAGCTCTCTTCATGATGGTACCATACTGCCACCTAGAGCTTCAAATATACAAAGCATGGTGTATTTTGTTGCGTATAAATGTGGTGTGATTCTCGTGCAGGGATATGAGAAGTTTGGGGGGTGGGGGGGGCGCGGGAGAGAGGAGTCAGGATGATGCGTCAGATACACAGAATTGTATGCCTTCTGTGAAACAGTGCAACTTCCAGTAGAATGGGTCATTGACTGGAAACGTGGACTCATGTTTCGCTTTCCACAATTTGCTGTCTGACCTGTTGAGTTTTTCCAGTATTTTCTGTTTTAGTTTTTTTCAACTTTCAGTCAGACCGCAGGAGATGTGCACAGTGTTGCAAAGTGATGAAAAGATAATGATGAACAAAGATACAGTGGCAAAAAAATCACTTTTTACACCAGGGTTAACTCAAAATGTGGGAAAACCTACAACCAGGGACTGACTGCGTGCAGACGCTTTGGATCTAGCTCTCCACCAAGTCTAAAACAACAGTGATCATGAAGTGATGAGAAATTTCAGCTCTATAAGGATCTGCATGCTGGCATTTTGACTTTTACCATAGAATTCACCATGGTTATATCCAGAAAAGGAAATATATTGATAAGGATGCAACAAAGGAGAGGCTGATCTTCTAGGAGATTTCCTTCCAGCTGAGTATTCACACCGTGATACTCCCAGAGATGAAAATATTCAATGAGTAGGCAATGCAGGGACTCTACCTCTCTTTACAAGTGCATCTCTAAAAATCCTCACCATAGTATAAGTATATACATACTGATAGCTGTTGCCTCTGTTTCCCAATATGCTTAACCATCCAACACTCTGTTTAAGCACCATGGACTGCTCTGAGGTGTTGCCTGAAAAGTGTGTGCAACAGAGGTTTGGTGACATTGTGATATCTGCATGTGTCGGTGGTTCCAGCAAATCAGCCTCCATTGTTTGAAATGGTTAGGAAAAGTGTACTGGAGTTTGCTTTGGAATGCAACTTATTCTCTTTGGTTCCTGATCCTGATTCCTTTCAGGATTCTGACACCTGAGTGCCCTATACAAATTACTAAAAGTTAACATGCTGGTATAGTAAGCAGTTAAGTAAACAAATAATAGGTTGGCCTTCATCACAAAAGGATTTGACATCTTGTTCCTGTTACATATGTCCCTCAGGTAGGATCACATCTAGAGGGTGTATATGTTGGGTCTCCCTACTTAAGGAAGGATATATCTGCCTCAGAGAGAATGCAGCAAAGGTTTGTCCATTTGATTCCTTGGACTGGGATAGGCCTTTTGAGGAAAAATTAAGCAGATTAGGTATATACACCCTTGAGCTTAAAAAAAATGAGAGGTGACCTCATTGAAAGGCACACAATTCTGAAGGAGATTGACAGGGAAGATGAAGGGATAATGTCTCCTGTGACTGAGGAATCTAGAAGCAGGAGTCACAGTCTCGAATTAACCAGCATTTGAATAAAGGGGAAAAGAAGTTTCTTTGCTCAGAGGGTAAAGAATCTTTGGAATTTTCCGGTCAATCAACACTGATAGATTTTTAGATAATTATGGAATCGAGGGACATGGGATTAGTACAGGAAAATGTCACTTAGCTAAAAGATCTGTCATAATCCTATTGAATGGTGGAGCAGGCACAAGGGACTGCACGGCCTATTCTAGCTTCTACCTTTATATGTTTTTACATCTGTTTTTCTATACATACAGCAGAGGCACAGAGCAATAAATTATTGATCAGTTTCTGTTTGTAACTGTGGAGAGAAAAAGTGGTCAAAGTCTGGAAACACTGAGACAATTCTGAAACTAGAAGCTGCATCACATTTCCACCCATTCTCCAGATATATTTTAGTTTCATTATGTACTGAAGACATGGTTGAATAAGGTTTAGGAGATGATCAACTAGCAATAAATTAATGCATTGAAACTTGGTATAATTTACAAGGGACTTTCAGGCCAGTAGGTTCAACTGGTTTATAGAGGTATGCAACTCTACCTGTGGCTATACTTCAAACGTCCTTAATTAAGATGCCTTAGATTGTCCCGATATGATGGAAGTCACTATATATAAAAATATAGGGCCACTTACTCTCCCCACACAAGCATCTTGCAACCTTGCTCTACCCTACCTTAAAATATACTCGATCAGTCCAGGCCAACCCTGAATCTTGCTGTGCATTTCAAATAGCCAAGGATAACTAGAAGAGGGGGCACTTTCATTTCACCTTGCTGTACAAGGACTATATACACAACTTGAACACTCTTATGCCAAATGCCACCCCTTGACCTGCAGTTTGCTTTGCTGTGGGCTGGTGTTCAAAATATTGTGCTGTTGTCATGGAGATGGGAAGGGCCATGACATGTGTCCCTGCAGATGGCCCCTGTAGTGGAAAACTTCCTTGACACGGCCTCAGTCTTTTCGCCTGCTCCTCAGCTGCAGGAAACCTGCAGCAAGATGTGGTGGTTTAATTCACAGTGTGCAGCACCAGCTAGTCAGAATCATTTATTTGAAACAACTGGCATTGAAAAATGAATTAACTCATTGATGGTCCAAACCCACCCGCATGCCCGGTGATATATTATTCCACACATGTACAGAGAGGGTACATACACAGCCTGTGGTAAAATTGTGTGGTGATGAAGTGAAAACAGAATTATCCAGGGCCCCGGACTCATTACATTTCACGCTCTATGCTCCATTTTAATTAATTTGGCTGGAGGTATTCTCAGTGCTGTCGAATCCCTCTGGCCACTGAATTCAATGTTCACTCTTTAACATTGATTAGCTAGTCATGTCCTCACTGGTAAAAAATTAAGGAAAATGTAATCAATTAATCAGAGTTCACTTGTATGTTACTCCATCAGTGACGTGGAGGGAGTCAAATGTTTGGAGTGTTGAAATCTGAATCCAACATTACACCACTGTCCTGATCTCTGATGATACTGAACATGTGCTGTCTGATATTTACCCACTGATGTCTGTGGAAATTTACAATCCATAAATTGCTTACATCACAACTTTGTCCTTTAAAAGTCCCTATTTTGTCCTCAGTTACTTTGGTAGATTCTGCAGGCATGAAACGCACAAGAAAAACCAGTTCTACCCTGACAGGAAAATGGCTGTGGTGGTCCCATGCAGCTAGACTAGTGATTCAAGGAGCAACAAACAATCTGATGGAGGAACTCAGCGGGTGGAGCAGCATTTGTGGGAAGAAAGGAATTGGCAGTGTTTCAGATCGAAACCCTGCATCAGGACTACAAGTGCAGTGCCATCGTATTCTAGTGGACTGACTTCTACCTTGCAGAGACCAGATCTCAGATACCTCTTCATACAACACCTGGACCATGACCCCGCCAACGAACACCAGAACATCTGGCCCCAACCCACAAGAATTCAAGGATCTGGATTGGAAATTCTAGAGAACATGTCCATGTAAAACAGATTCCATTGTGTTGGACTTTGGGTATTGAGTTACTGGTTTACTTCAAATTTTCTGCATCACTCACATTTGTGGCATTTAATGACGTCTGGCCAATTGGTTCTTGAGTAATGTGTGCATCATTCCTGCAGAATAATCTAATCATTAGGCCAGTTCTGTAATGCCAATATTACGGCAGCTCCACCAATTTGGCCACAACCATCACAGCATTTAGCAGCTGGAAGAAGCTGAGTCCTCACTGACACTAAAAGGTTCCTCAATGTGAGCAGGCTTGTTATGTGTTTTAATGAGAGAAGAGTTGGTTGTCAAGAAATACACTAATAACTGCCCTCAGAAACAGTTATGAGCTCTGAAGTCTTTAAGGAATGATTTAGCTGTTATTGGGGTCATCCTTAGCTCTTTTATTTAGCCACACCAGGAATGGGTGCAATGGTCATTCCTCTGAGCCATCAATATAACAGGAATAGGAGGAGAAAACTGCTAAGAGAGGAGGACAACACACATCTCGAAGTCCTACATTCAGTGCTTGTTAGGAGAGCAGGTCTTCTTACCCCAGGAAATATGCACTTCACCAATGATATGCTGGCCAAGGTCTGCAAACCTTCTGCAACTGTAACAACCATTCTAGAGCCATGTGAGGACCACTTCACCAGTTGGTGAGGAGTACTGTGGCCCTCAAATCTGCTTAATTCAAGGCTGGTGCTGTGGACAGTAGCGATATCACATTATGTGATAAACTGCTATGTTAAGGAGATGATAGAGGGTCTCCTTCAGAGACACGAATAGCAGGCAAATGCTTTCAATAGGGAATGAAAATTAGTGGGCCAGACTTTACTGACATTTTACAACATTAACACATTATACAGACAAGGAGTTTAACAGTTCTTTAACAACAACATTATTTCACTCTATCATAGAAATTCCCTTTGTTCCACTCATCACCCTCCCTTCATAAATTTCCCTTCATAAATACCCCAACTAACTTGTTTTCACTCTTTCTTAGTTCTAATGAACAGGCTTCAACCTGAATCATTAACTGTTTCTCTTTCCAAAGATGGGGCCTGACTTGCGAAACGTTTCCAGTATTTTATGTTTCTAGTGCATGTGTTCACCAGGGTTATGCTACGGTAGGTTGTCACAATGTGAACAAAGAGCGAGCTCGCAGAGAACCCAAATGCAGCACACTGGTACGAGACTGGGGTCAGGATGCTTCCTCAGAACCAAACACAGGCAGCAACCAGAAGGAATCTTGCCTCAGGGCTCTGAGGTGGAGTCCCAACACAAAAACTGGATATCCTGAGAGAAACAGTGAAACCAGGACTACTCTGGAGTCGACAACTCTAAGCAGCCAGGAAACAAAATATACCCAAAGGTTGACCAATACTCTGGCAACTAGTGCTAGTGAAACTAGGGCTCTTATGCTAGTCTCCTGATGGGGCTCAGGTGTGTGTTGTTATGTAATTAGTAGTGCATGGAATCCATGTGCTGCACAATGAGGCACCATCAATGGAACCAAATCAAGAGCCAGCACTTAGAACCATGACACAATGTGATCAAATAACTGGATAAAGTCGTCTGTGCTATTGATTTTTAATAACACAACTGATATTTTTTTAAACAACATTTCTATGTTGAAATTATAACATTCCAAACTATAACATTTCTTTGAATCTTCTTCGCCAGCTTCTTTTCAGTTAATTATACACATGCAAAGTCAAATTCACACAGAAGTGCCACTGGAACTTGAAATATTATTTGAAAAAAATACTTTAGATGACTAAATGCATTCTATGAACCAATAAATCCAATGCCAAAAGAATGTTGTATTTTATTTCTTCCTTTAAAGTTTTAAACTGGGATTAAAATAAATCAGAAATCATATAGTGTGAAAAGTCCATAATTATATAAACAAATAAAATGTTTCTATTAAATATTAAGTTAAAAGAAATGTAAATAGTTTAATGGTATCTGGCAACCATCAGTGCTCTTAGTCTTCTTTGTGCTTCTTAAATATTTTGGTTAAATCTACTGTGGTAACTTCAGAAAAAGAACAAAATGAAGTGCACATAAATATAATTTGGACCTGTCGCTACTTGAATTAGCTACTTGTCTATTCACAAAGTTGGATAGCTAATTCAAATAATATGTTCTAACACAGCACCACAATGGTAATTTTGCATCTTGCAATCACTTCGAAAGTTAAATGTTTATAGTTGGACTTCATTGTGGTTTCCAGAGGTGAATGGTACATTTACTAAAAGGCTGATGTAAAACCAATAATTAGAACTTTTCAAAGAATGTTGTATGGCACAATGCCTAAAATTATGATGAAATACAATTTATTATAGCTCTTAAAGTACATACAAACTGAATACGGTTTTCATTTTGTTTCGATTCCATATACTGTAATCCTGTTGAAAGCTCAATAGCTCTATTTAAACTACAGTTGTAACTTTTGAGAGCTGAAACTTTGTGCTCTCCCTTTGCTACATTGTATGTATTTCTGTTCCCATCTTTTTGAACAGAATTGAGCAGGGATATCTAGAAATGCGTTGTGTTTTTGGTGGAAGTATTTGCACTCAATCCACTCCAGACCACGATGAGATGGCAAACATATATCAAGCAAACAATAATTCAAAGTAATCAACACAATGCATCACAAAAGAAATTTGTGGTTGACAAGCCTTTATCCTGAATCCTGCAACAGGAGAAATAGCAGTTCAACCCGAATACCAATCAGACGATTTAATGCATTTTTGATGTACATTTAAAAGATTGACACTTGGCCACAGATGTACATGTGTTGTGTTGTTTATTGCAAGGATATGGCCTGCAGTAAACCTATTATAACATATCATCGTGCAGAACTTCCTAACCTCAAATAGGAAAAATTCCATCACACATTGCACTCGCAGATGCATTATAGAAACAAATTGTACTTGGAATTGAAAAGTCACAGTCTTATTCTGTCTAAATTAATACCTGCCACAAGGCTAAGTGCAAGAGCACAGAACTTCCCGAGTGATTTCACTGTATTATCAGCTTTGACACCGGTAGGGATTTCAGCTGCAGCAACCTGATTTTGTATGAAAGTATGGCTCTAAGGTATATACTACTGAGCACTAGGAAAAGAAAGCAAGTCTCTCCCAGAGTCACCATATGGGTGGAATGTAGGGTGCACTTACAAGACTGACAAACAACATTTTGTATTTACTTGAAGAAAAACCAAGTTCTACTAGCCTGTGCTTTTTTAGAAGGCCATAATTCAAACTGAATTATTTTTTCATTAGTGGGACCATAAACTCCATGGACCTCAGACACAGCTTCACTCATGTGACTGGATGGCTTTACCCAAGGAAGTCAATGGTCAATAGAAGTCTATCACCCTTAGCTTCCAAGATTCAGGATTACTCCAGACTGCCACTGCTGATCTCTGTCACACTTCATGGTTTGGTGCTACGCGAGGAAGGTCACTCAAACTCCATACTTAAGGAGTAACCTTGTTTTATTTGTCATAGGCTATGTTAGTAACAGTTCTAAAAAAATCTAATTTTTAAATTACATAAATCAAGATTTTCTGTTGTTTAACCAGACACATCCACAATTACTGTTTAAAAGTGATCAAACTATCTGTTAATTCAGACTCACCACCTTTGACACCCAGTCCAAAGTAAAACCATTGCTATCACGCATGCTGACCACATCCCCTAGAATGGGTTACATCTCTGCCTCATTAAGTCCAAGAGATAGGCCACCTAAAGCAATTGCCTCAATTGCATCTCTCCCTCATTCACTCACTTCAATACATGATAATGAGTAATTTAAATTACTAAAGTGCTTTATTAAAGAAAAGAACACATTGAGAGACAACTATTATTTATATTGTACAATTACTCCCACACATACAAACCTATTCTGCTCAGTTTTACCCTGAATGACTTGAAGCACAGAGCAGTTGACCACATACTACAATTTTCAAAGGGATACACATGCAACAATACATAAACTACAGAAGTTACAGTTCATACTCATTATCAGTAGTTCTGTAGAGACCCACTGGCTATGTCCTTCTTCCGGACCAGCTAACCTCTGACTTCCAGGCCTCCACCAGCTGAAGATGAGATGCCAACTCTGCCACCGGACTCCCACTGAACTTACCTCTAAGTCCAGTGGTGGATTACTGACAATGTTAAGCTGAGGGACTAAGTACATTTCACATCCAACCCATGGTTTTGTCCTAGCCACTAATATAGGGTTGGTGACCTTGAGTGTAAAGTTAAGTTCAGTGTTCATTGTTTCTTTATATTCCTTTGCCTTCATGTCTTTAATTAATTTCTTTAAGGTTTTTTTATTCATATTTTGTTCTTTTTTATTTAAAACTTTGTATGCGTTTGAATTGCCTCTAATTATCAGAGACGTCTAAAAACACTTCATTGGCCTTTGACAACTGTGAGCAGTCAGTCAATCAGATTAATGTGGATGGACACTGCAGGTGGAGAGCTTGGGCGGTGAGCTGGATCCAGTATGATCCAGGCTATTCAGTTCTAATCCTGTCTGAAAATCTTTTCTCCACCACAATTCATCTTCTTAAATCTCTCTTGTCTGCCCTCTCTGCCTTCATCTTCAACAAGAGCAAGGGACTCATGAACTTCTTTGAGACTAAATTTGACACCATCCAATCAGCTACCTTTGCCAGTTCCATCTCTTCTCCAAATCCACCTGGTCAAAATTCATCGAAGGTTCTCCACTTTTCTATACTCCAAGTTTCTGCATATTCTCTCTGATCTCCTCCCTCCTGAACCCATCCATTTCATGAAATATACCCTCTGCTTCCTTGACTGTGGTTCCACTTAACAGTTCACCACACAACATACTTAACTGTCCGTTAGGTAAACTGAGAGTACTGAGATCATTGTCATTGGCCTCCACCACAGAATTGATTCCTGAGGCACCAACTACATGTCTCTTTCTAAGAACTTTCTAAAAGTACAGGAAACTCTGGAGCCATGTTTGACTCTGAAGATGAATTTAAAACAAAACATGTTATCACCATCTCTGATAGTATTTAATGCCACTTTTATTACATTGCGTAAATTTGCTCCTGACTCATCTAATCTTCAGTGGAAACCCTCATTTATGCTTTGGTTACCTGTAGATCTAAGCACTCCTGTTCACCTCCTTCACTCTGCCCTCTGTAAATGGGATCTCTTCCAAGATTCTATGCCAGTTCTTATCAGTGATGAACTCATTGATTTATGGTGACTCAGAGTCAGTAACTTTTCATGTCCTAAAAACAATGGTCTGGAGTGGATTGACAGTCACTGAAATGTGAAATCACCTGAATTTTTAATTAAGTTTATTTTGGTGTGAGAAGGAACATAACATCATGTTAAATTGAGGTAAAGCCTCCTTTTGTTAGGACAACTCACATGTTGATATTCTGTTACAAATATGAAAACAAAAGTCCTTTTTTGTTTTTCTCAGTATTTTACCATGATGGATGGTATCTTCTAATAATAATCATAAGATTATGACTTGTTCTTAAATGTCTCTGATTCTTTAACAGCCTTTAAAAGTAGGGCCATCAGCACCTAAAGTCTAATTTTAATGCAATGTCTCAATGCGCAATAGTTTCATTTATAAGCAGTCAGGGAGATGAGAGCTTTACAGTTCTGAGCCTTTGTTTTGCGTTCATTCACATTCATTATATGACATGTTTTCCCTGAAAACATGTAATCTTGCAAAATCATTTGTTGGAGGATGTACTCAGTGTCTAACCTATAGCCTATTGCATGTGTTATTAATTGGTCATATATAACAGAGCTGGGCTTTGTTACAATTATTTTCCATGTGAAATTTTTTGAAGGTCAGCATGCCAAGGTTTTTGATTGTATTCATTCCGGCTTAATGCATGATCCAGCTGAAGCCTGGTCTCCACGGTCAGCAAGGGTAACAGTTCAATACTGTAACTGGGCTTGACCTGGGCCTGGACCTGTGATAAATGTGCTAAGCAGTGCTGAATGACATACATACCTAGAATCTTGACCTGCAAAATGATACTGATGGGTGCTCATGATGATGGTATCATTACGTTGTATTCCTTCTCCTTACAAACCTGTTCCCAGATCCACTGAACATAATACGTAGACCAGACACCACCCCATAAGAGAATGTCAAAGTAAATCTTGACAGTTGAACTTTAATTTTAGAAGACTTCAGTTAAGGGATTTGGATATTACTATTAATTCATGGAATCTTTTTGCTTTTTCCATATTTATTTCAATAACAGTTGTGGCTGCAAACCAAGCAAATATTTTGAGGCAAAATTTGACTTCATACTGCACATTTTATTGCCCTCTGATGCTGTTGCAGTTCTTGAATAGTGCTCGATGCACAGGATTATGTTTGCAGTGTGAGTCACAGGCAGACAGCCTATTGCTGACAACATTAGAGATTCTTCATATAACACTTCCTTGAAGTAGTAGGTTGTTTTGTCCATTAGTGAACATTGCTGATCTATTGCAAATCTGTAGCTCAGCCTTCCAGATACCACACTCTCTTAACCTCACACAACTAAATGTGTGTTCACCACCAAGAAAGAGCCCAACAGAATGCTATTGAAAGGAATCATCACCTACCTTCGAGTAAGTTGAACTCTTTTAGCTCTTGCTATACTTCTACAATTGTTTGGTACTCTCTTGAGTTCTTTGAAGTTGTTCCATTATACAGGGAATGATCTATTTGCTGATGAAAACTTTGTTCCACGTTTCAGGCTTCTGCAGTACCCATTGGTATTGGTTTATTATTGTCACTTGTACAGAGGTACTGTGAAAAACTTGTCTTGCATATTGATCATACAGGTCAATTCATTACACAGTGCAGTTACATTGAGTTAGTACAAAGTGCATCGAGGTGGTACAGGTAAAAACAATAACAGTACAGAGTAAAGTATCACAGCTACAGAGAAAGTGAAGTGCACTAAGGTGCAAGGTCACAACAAGGTAGAT
>JARFYF010000055.1:29805231-29816777 GCA_030265395.1 Rhina ancylostomus
CACACACACACACACACACACACACACACACACACACACACACACACACACACAAAATGCTCTATCTTAAAGGGACATTCACCAATAGTAACCTAGTTTGTAACATACAAGATAAAGGAACTTTTCTGTTATTTTTATATCAATCAATAAGTTTGTGTATAGGATATAACATGTAATTTGGATTGTTGCCAGAATAAATGTTAAGAAATTGACTGCTTTAATTATACAAGGGCTTTATCTTTAGTTTTGGGAAGGCACTTCTGACAGAGAAGTAACATCAGCATTAGCACATTATCGTGAGGAACACCTCAGGAGATCCATGAATTTTACCATTAAAGAGAAAATACTGAATTTATAAGCAAAAGCTTGTTCCAGCATCAGGTTGTGGATTGAAAGATGTAAAATGGCCAGTCCCAATGGTCTGGAAGTTAGTTCCTTGGCCCTGCTGTTAGCTAAATTATTGATAGGTTTTGAATATTAAGGAATGGAGGAAGTGCAGGAAGGTGGTGCCAAGATACAAGACCTGCCACGATCTTATTGAACGGCAGAGTAGATGTGACCCTCTCTGGCTTCTAGTTCTTATGTTCTTGATATTAAAATTTTTGGAACGACCAAATGTGCAACCTCAATATTGTCCATTTTGTGGATTTATTCATCAGTGTTTAACTGGAGCCACATTAACTAGAGTTACATGAGGTGCACATAAGAACATTAGAAATAGCAACAGGCATAGGCCATTTGGCCCATTGAAGCCTGCCCCACCATTCAGCAAGATCCAAGGCTGATCTTCGACCTCAAGCACCAATCTCCTCTCCTGTTGTCAGCAGACAGAAAACTGTTGATCTCAGTACTGAATATATCAATGACTGGGTCTGCACTGTCCTCTGGATAGAGAATTGTAATGATCTACCACCCTCTGGGTGAAGAATCTTCTTCTCATATCAATCTTAGATGGGCTGCACCTTATTCTGAGACTGTGATACCCTAGTTCTAAGCTCTTCAACCAAGGAAAATATCCTCCTTGCAACTACCCTGTTGAGCCTAAAAAGAGTATTGAACATTTTAATGAAATCGCTTTGTATTCTCTAAAAAATATAGAAAATAAAGGCCAGCCTACTCAATCTCCTCTTATTTGATAGACTCTCCAATCTCCAGGTGTATTCTCTCTAAGGATGTTTACAATTCTAAAAAGACATCCTTATTAAATCATCTCATAATAAGGGCCAATATACCATTTGGCTGCTAAACTGCCTGCTTCCCCTGCATATTAGCTTTCAGTGATTTCTTTACAAGGACATCCAGGTCCCAATGAACGTCAACATATCCCAGTTCTCACCATTTAACCAGTGCTCAGAATTATTGTACTCTCTACCTAAATGGATAGAGAGTACATTTTTCATCATTGCTTTCCATCTGCCATACTCTTGCCCAATCACTTAAACTTGTCTACATCCCCTTGACATCCCTTTGTTTCCTCATCATTACTGACATTCTCACTTAGCTTAGTATCATCAGCAAACTCTTCAATGTTACGTTTGATTCCCTGTATGATCAGGCCCATTTTAAGTGACAACCCACAGTGATTAGTACAATTAAACATTCCACCTTGATTGGATTTGGTCTCATTTGTTTTCATCTCTCGGGCAGGCACGGTAGTGTAGCAGATAGCATAACACTATTACAGCGCCAGGGACCCAGGTTCAATTCTGGCCTCTGTCTGTAAGGAGTTTGTACGTTTTCCCCGTGTCTAATGGGTTTCCTTGAGGTGCTCTGGTTTCCTCCCACATTCCAAAGATGTAAAGGTTAGGAAGTTGTGGGCATGCTATGTTGGCGCCAGAAGTGTGGTGACATTTGTGAGCTGCTCCCAGAACATTCTACACAAAATACGCATTTCACTGCATGTTTCGATGTACATGTGACTAATAAAGTAATCTTATCTTAATTGGACCAGAAAATGTTACTGGCTGGTCCAATGCCTGTGGTTTATCAGTCTTATGTAAGATGCACACAAAGCTGTAGTTAAGGGTTTGATCCCCTTGGTCATTGCAGTTGTTCAGCAGAAGCAATGACCAGGGATGTTAATTGGACATTCTCCCCACACATCTCATGATATCACTGTACAGCAGCTCACAGTCAACACCTCTGCTACTCTTTATTGTGAGCAGTGTATCTTAACTCATCTATCTGAAGAAATGCTCACCTGTTCCCAATTCGGCTGTACCTTCTAAGCATGAGTCTGGTTGGTGAAAAGTGCCAACATCCTGGGTGCAACGCTTCAAAGCTACAAGATTTCAACTGTGTGTGGCCCAGGGACATTTATTTAAACCTAATTAATGTCAGAAGTTATAACTGAGATGGGATTACTGTATTCATGAGATACTTACATCATACATCCATATTTTATAGAAACAACTGAGTTTACTCAAGTAGATGTATGAATTGCATAATTTGGGCAGGTTAAATTATTTCGTGGCTCGTGTGCACAATTTATGCTTTTCAAGTTAGGAATGTTATAACCTGGAAGGATAGTTTCACCCCTTATTGTCTGACCAGGGTCTACACCAAGCCCAGATCAAATCCAGGACATTGTCCTTCTCTCCCAAGCTATCTCTTTTGTTGGTTTTATTTCTGGTAGTTCGATAGCACAAACTAAAGTCTCCAACCACCCTCCTTCCCCATGTTCCTATCAGTGGACACCTGATATGTCTGGCTTCATGGCAATCCTTGTTTTGGCACCAATTGGAAAGAAAGCACTCCTGAATACCTCACAGATGATTCTTAATTGTCAGTTAACCAGCAATATTCCCATCATGGATTTTATCAGAACTATTAATTGTAAGTAATCAAAGAAAATAAGGAGGATCACACAATTGTTTCCAATTGCCCTTGAGATTCAATCTTTTATTCCAGGAGATTAATGGGTGAAGAACTTACTAAGTGAAGCTAGAGGTTATACGCCCATTGTGTGCAAGTTGCCTCACGGTAGAATAAATTCTGTCGGTGCCATTTTCACTCTCCTTATTTCTCTGTACCCTTTTATTTTGTTCTCTCTCACATACACTTCAATTCACCTTTGCTTCTTTTGCCATTTAGCTACAATAGGGGATAATTTACAGTGGCTAACAAACCTATCTGCACATCTCTGTGATGTGGGAGGAAACGAGAAACATCTGTCGGAAACCCATGTGATCACAGGAAGAATTTGCAAATCCTATACACTACATACAATATATACTCCAGTGTTTTTTTCTGAATGAATGTGTTAATTTGATGCAGTTTTGTGCTATGTACTTTTGCATCATTTTGGGTTAAAGCTGAACCTCAGTTCCAGAAATGAAAGTTAAGAAATTATCAAAGAGACAGAGGCAGCGGTTTCTTATGATGATAAGGTTAAGAAGAATTGTTGGGTTAAAGTCGAGAGGACTGCACCTGTTTTGTTTTACTACTTTAGGTACTAATTGGTATCTTTAAATACAGGAAATCTTCCTCTGACTTTCTCAAATAATTATGTTATATATTTTTAGTATTCGTGCTCTGAAATTTTGAAGCCATCTTTAAGATCAGTCAAGGATGTTGAATGCTGCTGCTAGTCTGTAAAATATGTTTGAATTATTGTTTTTAATAACTAATGCAGTGAAAATTAATTTGTCTTCTGCCTTAGTAAATAATTATTTCCTTATAATTTTGCAACTCTGAAAACACATGGATGTTTCTATCATCACATCAGTATAGTTGACAAACCCATTTGAAAACATATTATCTTATGTAATAAAAGACTTCATATACATGTAATCATATGTTGATAAAGCTTTTCCAAAATCAAGGGACCTTCCATGTAGTAGTAGGGAGAAATTTATGTCTCAATCTTACTCTGTCTGCAGCTACTCTGACTCTTTACTTGTTAACTGTTCATCGAACATTCTGTGCATCAACTGGTAACTTGAAAGATTTCAAAAGAAATTAACAGCTGTCTAAGTCTTTATGAACCTATGTTATTTGGTGGTAATTTCCAAAAGTCAACTTTACTATTCTTGGCATAATACTTTACAGTCAGAAAGTAATTGTGTCCATTCCATTTATAGGTTTCATTACTTGCTTTGGATCTGCATATTTGGAGGCACAAGTTTTGTTTATGAGAACACCCGACTCAGAATCATGACTTGTGTGGCCTCCAACTATTTATTATCAGTTTTCCCTGCTGTGAATATCAACTCACAGAAGCAACAAGTAATTTATCGTTCACTGTGAATGCAATGCCACCAGATGATGCAGACCTCTGGAAGAATAATGGGCAATATTCAGCATTGTAATCATGCCATCTCCCCCTTGGTGTTTAACGTAATGAGTACCTGTGAAACTGAAATGAATGCTTCAAATGGTTCAGATTTACAATTATTTGTGATTAGGCTGCATTTTGTCTTTACTTTTTAAAAAATGTATCCATGCCATGGGTCAAAAATCCCACTGGCTGCTCAGTGCTTCAGAACTGTTAATAACACATCTCTAATTGGCAGTATCCAGGCAAAGCTGTCAGCAATGATTTGGGAAGTGGAGAAGTGGAGTTACTGCTCTTAGAATGAACATGAAGCTATGTAGTTGTGGCAGAACAAAATACACTTTAATCCCAGTCTAATCTAAGCCACGTAGTCAAGAAGTACATGATGTTGACTCTGGTTCCAGTGGAGGGAAGGGTCAATTACATTCCCCACATGTCTGTCACCATAAGTATTTAATAAGGACTAAGATGTATTTTTTGAATTTAGGAACTGCATTTTTTTCTGTGATGTTTTCTTCACATTTCTGCCTCAACACAATTGCATTAAATGTATATTAAGGCATGTAGTTCTGCCATTGGTGCAGGTTGACACACTTACATCCCAGTCAGAAGGTTGTGGATGCCCATCTTACTCCAGAGACTTGAGTTCAATAGTCTAGGCCGAAGACTTCAGTGTTGTACTGGCTGAGTGTTGCACTGAGTAAGGTGGTATCATTCTGATGTGATGTTAAACTGGGATCCCATCTTCCTTCTCAAGCAAAAAATAAATCACATAACACTGCTCTTAAGAACATGGGGTATTTTCGCTGGTGTTCTGGCAAATGTTTGTCCCTCAGCCAACATCATCTGAGAATAAGAGTTGCTGGTCATCAACTCACCATTGTTTGTGTGATCTTGGTGTGTGCAAATTATCTGCCGCAATTCATACATTGCATTAGTGACTACATTCCAAGAAGTTTTTTTTTACACTTTGACTTGCTTCAGGAGGTCTTGAAATAATGAAAAACACTGCATAAATGCATGCTGTAGTTGGGGTCTGGAACATTTGTTACTGATGTACTGTGTTGCTATTATAGTACAATAGCACCATCTGCTGCTTTTTGATGCTAAAGCACAGGACTACGAAAATATGTAAAAACCTCTAACAATGGTTTATTCAAGAGAAGTGTAAGTATAAACAACTTCCTTGTGATAAACATGACAAAAAAAGTACTTAAATATCAAGAGAAAGAACAAATGGGACTAACTTGTTATGAATATTCCATGTATTAAAAAGATGCAAATTTATAGATTTGCATATCTAGACTATCTTCTTCACACATTTTCTACTTCAGCATCATTTTGCCCTGTGAAGCATTTCATTACTAAAATTGGTAGGGTATTAAGGGATATGGAACAAGGTGAGTGTGGGTGGAATCAAGGGACAGGCCAACCATAATCTTATTGAATGGCATAGCAAACTGAGGGTATTGAAGGACTACCCCCTGTTTATATGCTTCCAACGCTCCTGTTTCAGATTAGCAGCACACAGAGTGCACAACCTATTGTCATTATATTAGATTTTTGGTCAGATGACCTCTGGGAAGACCAACTCTGGAATCATGCAAGTTGCACTTGAGGTGTAAGACACCTGACAGGGCAGAAAGGAATGGAGTGAGTTAAAAAGGAATGATCATTTCCCAAATAGTGGGCAATTTTTATTTTCTACAGATGGGAAAGTATCAAAAAGCACTTAGTATAGTCTGCATTGTAGAGCTTTATCCCATCATTTATTATCAAGTCATCTGTTTTGAAGCCACATTAACTGTAGGGATACCATTGATGGTGCAACAACCCACCTCCACTTTGCTCTGTGATGGGTTAATGTTGGCAGTCAGGATCTCAATCAATCCAGTGTGGGATTAGTTGAGTTGGTTTTCATCATGTGTAATTTCTCAAGCAGAAGAACCTGGTGGTGAATATCTCCTCTTCAGCCAGGGATCTCCATTGACTCTTTGACTGGACATAGATCCTTCTCACCCAGGCTAACCCTGGATGAGGCTGTGGGCAGTGAGCCACTCTAGTCCTTGACTGAATGAGGCTGTATTGTTAATATGGTATGAAATAGCACACCAAGGGAGGCCTGAGCTGACCTCTGACCTTCATTATAAACAACAAACCAAAATTTATCACCAAAAGCTACCAACACCCTGGACACCAACTCAATAAAATAGTTGCAAACACTTGTTGAAAATCTATTCAGCCACCATCTTGTATTGTCAGTTTTTGTAGTAATAGCATTTCGGCTGTTATGCGATATCTTCAATTTTGCCAAGAAATTGAATCAGAAAGCTAAAATAAATGCATCTTTAGATATCATCATGATTAATCCTGGAGGAATGAGATTCCTCTCTTAGAAACCAAAGTTTTCATGGTCAGAGTGCTGACTTGGGGATAATTACAACTTAAACTTATAGCTGAATGCACTGTTCATTACACTTTGACCTGTAACATTAACTATTTCTCTTTCCACACATGATGCCTGATCTGCTAGGTGTTTCCAGCACGTTCTATTTTTATTTCGGATTTCCATCTCTGCAGTTTTTATTGATTTTCAGCAATTTTCAATGTCTGCATTTAACTATACGTGCTGAACCTGGAAGGTGCGCTCAAATTTATTTCATATGAACACTGACAACTTTTCTATAAAATCTGGGCCACTGAATATAATTCATCATATGGTCATTGAACTCAACATTAAATTTACTGATCCCTTCGACCCATAGATGCTGCTCAAACACTTGCTACGCCTAATACAAGTCCTCCAGTCTCGCATGTGTCTGTTCAATGGTCTACCTGTTTGAAACAGTCTACGGCCAAGGATCAGAAGATAGAGAATGAGGGCAATTTTGAAAAGAAGCACAGGAGGAAACCTTTTCTTGCAGCAAACCACTACAATCTGGAATTGCAACTGGGGAGAGAGTGGAGGCAGATTCAGTCATGGTGGTTGAAAGAGAGTTGGTATTGTACCCACACGTTTGGAAATGAGAGGCTTGCAGTGAGCCAGAGATGAATCTTTAATAGGTGGAGAGTCTTCTTGTAGTTGTGTAACGACAGGTAAGAGGTTGTGACATCTGCTTGAAAGGAAAATCTACAGGCCTATGTGGGGTAGAGTAGAACAGCTGGATTATTTCTTCACCAAGATGAGTCTTTTACCCAATTAAATGTCCTTCTCCTATCCTGGAACCATTTTATGATTCCTTGATCCACTTAAGGCCCATCGTGTGTAATAGTGCATTTGGATATTTTCTACAAAAATCTGCCTCATCCTCTCTCTCTTCCCAAGAAATCAGTTGTCACAAGCTCTTATCCTTGACCGTATTATCCAGGCTGATACAGCACTGATGGAGGAATCACCCTTTAACTAAGACATTAAACTGAAGTTCCTTTCCCCCTTAGGTAGATTCAAAAGATCCTGGGTTACTATTCAAATTAGTCATGGAGGCACAGAATCGTGCAGCGCAGAAACGGGCCCTTCAACCAAATAATCCGTGCCAACCATGAGGCCTATCTATGCCCTCTAGTTTTGGACTAGCCTACTCTAGGAGAAACACTTTGGCTATCTCTCCTACTTTGCCCCTCATCATTTTATAAACTTCTTTAAGGTCACCTTCAGCTCCTACATTCCACTGAGAATACACCTAGTCTGTCCAGCCTCTTCTTACAAGTAAAGCTCTCTGTTCCAGGCAACATCCTGGTGAATCTCTTTTGCCCCCTTTCTAACGTTGCCTTGTCCTTTCTGTAGTCTGGCAACCAGAACTGTACACAATACTCCAACAGCAGGAGGCTTTTTCCAGTGTCCCTGACAACATTAACTTTTTAACCAAAAGCTGAAGTTGATCTGGCCAATTATCTCAATGCTATTCGTGGGATCTTGCAGTACGCAAATTAGCTGGGAGTTTTCCCTATATCACAAGATATGGGTTGAAAGATCAAAATATTTACAGCACAGGAATATGCCATTTTGCCCAACAGGCCTATGCTGATGATTATGTGTTACCTGACACTCCTCCTGCATCTCTAACCCCGTCAGCATATCCTTCCATTCCTTTCTGCCTTGTAATTTTATCCTTAAATACAATTTTGCTGTTCACCTTAACTAATCCTCTGGTAACGAGTCCCATATTGCTGTCAGGTGCATCAGAGTGAACTGAGGTGTGAATGCCTTCCTTTACCCACTTCCGAGGCCACCTCCTGAATTCATTTGTCTCTCTTGCAGCAACACAAAATATTTTCCTTTATCTTCTCAACAGTGAGCTCAGTATGATGAATGTGTGGACTCAATTTCTTGTAAGATAGCTTGCACAAGCCTTCAAAAATAAATAATAGCATCCAAGGTAACTACTCCTTGTCAGAAAGCTACACTGTGTTTCAAAAAGAAACTCAACTGAAAAGTTAATGACAATGTAATGACAGGAATACAAATGCATTATTGCAGCTGCATTTGAAATTGACTTGACATCAATCAAATAGGGCATTAATGATGGTTAAACTGCTGAATAGATAGTTACTATTTTATAACAGCCTGCATTCAGAATTTATTATACATAAATATATCCAAAATGACCAGCCACAAATTCCCCATGGCTTTTTTAAAATTTATATGACTGACGTTCAATGCAGAGCTGTTGGGGCAACTTGCCAAGGCAGAGGAAAATTTGATTTTGAAAACCCTGTCAACACTGCACACTAATAATTTAGGCAAGCAAACTATTTTACTTAATTGCTGCAGTGGAATGAGATTCATGGGTTTCTGTAGGTTCAATAGAGCAAACGTGCTTTTTATTAACTGCACTTGGGTGTACAAACCTAATTTCATGCAATACTAAGAAAAACTTTGATAGGTCAGATCCATCGCCTTATTGGAGCCTAACAGATGTTTTATCTGTTAAAAGGCAGAAAAGAAAATGGACTTTGTATGGACATGCACTCCACCCAATGATCTTCCATACATTGTTTTCAAGAGATATTTTGTACCTCAAGCTAGTCGGAGGATAATTTGGTCCAATGACTGTGGACCAAATTATCCTCTGACTAGCTTGAGGTACGAAATATGGAAATCAAAAAAGTATTGAGGGTCAATGACAATGTTTGTTTTAAAGGACAACACTTAATAGTAGTATTTCCTTAGTTTACACTTTTGGCTTAAGACTTTGTGTACAATTCCATAAAATGGGGTTTTACAACCTAATTCGGAAGCAAGAGTGCTACCAACTCAGCTGACATAGAGAGCCCAAAGTCTATCCTTTTAATGTATGACAAGCCTCACTGAATGTCCAGTCTGTCAATCCAGAGATGGCAAGCATTTCTCACAAGAGGTCCATTCAGCCCACCAAATCTACACTGGCTCTCAGAGCAATTCTTGGGATTTACAGCCCCAGTTGCACCTCAGGTTCAGTATTTGTGGAGTAGGTGGCCATATTTGCCCTTGACCTGTGCAAATTCTGTTGGGGGCTGTCCACCCTTGTTGAGGAAAGTCAAAGCCAGGAACCTGCTACAATGTAGTCAGTGATCAAGGATTTCTTCCCAACACTAGAAAAGTCTCTCAGATCCTTCAGTCTGGATCCACAGCATGGACAGTGGTTGCTGATTCTCAGAATGGCCAGTTTGATTTTAAATGCTTTTGTAGTGATTTTGCCAAGTGTTTATGAATGGGAAGGCTGGTCTTTTTCCACCTTCTGGGAGACATTTGAATCACAGCACAGGGCACAAAGCAAGAACTGTTTGCCATCTTAAATATCACCATCCACACGGCAGCATTTAGGTATACACCTATTACATTCATGATGGCTGCAAGACTAGGTGGGGAAGTACTATGCAGCAGGATATGCAAGGGCCAATGTTTTAGTACTCTAGCTGCACTCCATGACATTTTGGCAAGATTATTGATAAGATTCAGCTCCATTTTCACTTATTGGGCAGCATCTTTGAGATGAGGCAGCAAACCATGGTGAATTCTGACCAGAGCATTGTATGGTTTAAGCACGATTTCCACAATATTCTATTTGTCTTCATATTGTGCTCCTACACCATTTCTGGACTTTCATGTATCATAACCCCTGTTCTTCAGCCACAAGCTGTTGCTTAGTAATTTTATTCTGTTTCCTGATGTTATAGTAGCAGCACACTACTCTGCCTCCACAACTCTATTGAATAGTATCTGTATTATGAACATGGCAGTGACTTACTAAGGCACTAGACTCAAAACCATTTACAGTAAACTAAATATTTTCAAGATCTAAACCCAACATCCTTGTGGTTTTTGCTTTGTTTCCAATCACATGGGAAAAGTTGCCTTCCTGACTAAACATTCTTAGAATTTGCTAATGACTGCATGTTCTAGCCAGAATGTTTATTGTAACAATAAAGTGACTTCCAGAACCCCATTAACATATATATATATATATACACACACACACACACACAGTAAACAGACATACAATTTGAGATATGACATATCTATGTAATCAATAGGGATTTATTTATAAAATAGAATAAAAATGCTTCATAATACATTATTCAATTACACATGTATTAAGATGTCCTAAAAATTGTTCCCTTGTAAACATACATATTACACCATGCACTTAACTCTTCCTTTACTTTCTCCACAATACCAAAACACTTGGCTTGAAAACTCCTATGAGTTGAAGTTAGGATGAGGAACTGAATCCACAAGATACCTTTCCTCCCACAACACCACCATAAATCCTGCCACTTCCAGGGTTGTGTGTCTAGCCACAATGTGCAGGTTGCACCATAATGCAATGTCATTGAGGAAACAACATCATCCACTTTCTCAATCAGGCCCTTAGCTCTGTTGCAAACAAAAGTGCATCCATAACTTTGGTGTTGGCACTGAGTATTTCTAAGGAGGAAGAGAGGCTGAGAAATTTAAAAGTTCAAACAACTGTTTTGATGGGAGTAACAGATTGTATTATAAAGACTGGCAGCATGAAGATACTAAACCTTAAAGGGTCTTCATGCTGCAGCACGCAAAACCAATCTCTCCACTCTGCTGGGTACTCCAGTGCACCATTAACAGTGCCACAGATTTTGAATGAGAAAGTCACTGGGAAGGAGCGTCCCATACTACCCCCATTAGTACTTTCAGGACCTATGATTCCATACCACCTCTCAAGATGTGTAGCTTGTATTCTGTGAGGTGTCTTCCTACTTTACTGTTCCATCACATTCTGAAGAATAGAATATACTTCTCAAAGGACTGTGG
>JARFYF010000055.1:30137504-30152844 GCA_030265395.1 Rhina ancylostomus
TTCAAAATCACCGATGACACCACTGTCGTTGAATGAATCACAGGTGGCAACATATCAGCTTACTGGAGGGCATCTGATAATATAGGGCACCAGGACAATATAGGGCACCTGATAGTGGTGCTGCAACAACCTCTCCCTCAATGTCAGCAAAAGAGCTGATTAACTTCAGCAGTGGAGAGTCAGCAGCTTTAAATTCCTGGCTGTTAACATATCGGTGACCTGTCTTGGGCCCAGCACAACGATGCAATCTTAAGAAAAGCATGCCAGCATATTTATTTTCTTAGGAGGTTGAGGTGATTGGGTTTGTCACTGAACACTCTAACATAGTTCTACAGATGTACTGTTGAAAGTATCCTGACTGGTTACATCATGGTCTGGCACAGCAATTCAAATGTGCAGGAATGTAAGCAACTGCAGGAGAGTAGTGGATTCTGCCCAATACATCACGGGCACATGCCTCCCCACCATCGGTAGTGTCTGCAGGAGGCACTGCATCAACAAGGCAACGTCCATCATCTAAGACCTTCACCATCGGGCCGTGCCATCTTCATGCAGCTACCATCAGGCAGGAGGTACAGAAGCCTGAAGTCCCACACCAACTACTTCCCTTCAACCATTCGGTTCTTGAACCAACCAGCAAAACTCTAATCACCACTACAGTTTAGCAATATTATGACCATTCTGATCACTTCACACTAAAATGGACTTTATTTTTTGTTGTAATTGTGTTTTTTCTTGTAAAGATTGTGTATAATTTATGTTAGTACTGTTAATGTTGTTAATGCTGTTTTTTTGTTATTTTTTAATGTAAAATAATTATTTTTTAAATTTAAAATTAAAATTATAAATCCTGTGAATGTTACTTATCTGATGCTATGTGCCTGTGATGCTGCTGCAAGTAAGTTTTTCACACATGTACTTGTGCATCTGACAATAAACTAGACTTTGACTTTGAGAAGTCTGAAGCATGCCAGATAAAGTTTTCTTGTTTATTGAGTTTATAGAACAGAAATAGTCCATGTAATTCAACTGGTCCAATCGTTTGAATGAGCCTTAACCCGATCTAAGTATCCACATCTGATTGGATACTTGCAAAAACAGAATAATTTCCCAACTAATTCCATCCTCTGCAGAAGGACACAACAGGGAATGACACTTTAAATGTGAATTCTTTTTTTTTCCCTTGTTTAATGAGGCTGTGCTTTCCCCTCTGAGCCAACATTCTGTCAAATCTAGAGGGGGATGGCTTGAGTGCAAAGCTAATGCACACCTCACCATGCACAGCAATGCTCCAGTGCTGCAAGTGTTATTAAAGTCAACAAAAAAAATCTATTCATTTCTTTTTTGACATACATAAGAATAAGCTTACAAGAGCCACACCCAACACTCCCCCTATTACCACACCAGTGACAATCACTCGAACAGCCATGTTAGTACTTTTAAAGAGATCCTTTACATTTCCCCAGAATGATCTCTTCTCTTTCTTTGATGGGTTACCCTCCAAGGTTTGCAACTCCTTTTTCTGCTCAGGTGACAGAATTTTGAGATAATTCAGTTGTACCAAGTTCTCAGGGATGACTCGGACTGCAATAAGCACTCGCTTTACAACTTGCATCGTTTTGGCGTTCTGTACTTGGCACATGTACGTCCCAGCATTCTTCTCTTTGACGCCCTTAAGGGGACAAGAGGATGGACAGCCTCATGGTCAATTTTAGTCAGAATAATTTTAAAAAAGATATAATTACAGAGACACCATAAATAATGTATCATCCATGAAATAAAGAATTGAGAGCAAAAAATTCACAAAGGATGACAATTTTTTACTAAATAGAAACACAAATCAAGAGCCAGGTAAGGGGTGGGGGATTTATAGCTTGTGCTCTGAGATTTGCTTTGATGGTCATGAACATGTACACAATAGATGTACAAGATGCTCCAAACTCTAAATCATGGGGCACAGGAATTCCCAGGTAAGGTTGTGTTAATGGCTCCAAAGGAAAAATATCACAATTGGAGCTAGGAATCTTCAATACAGTACTGGCAATCTCGGAATGGGGAAAAAAATGATCACATAGCAGAAAACACTGCAAAGATTCAGCGGGTCAGCTGGTGTCTGTGGAGGCAAAAAGAAAAACAGTTTCAACTTTTTTTTCAAATTTCCAGCACTTGCAGTATTTGGCTTTTCAATCAAATGTGATCCATGTTTCAATATACTGAGTGATGAATGAAGCTCAGTGCTGTGGGAAGGTCACTGTGCCCTGGATAAGGTGTAAATTATTTTGGTGTGATCATAATGCAAGGAAATCAGGAACCATATGTTAACTTTTATGCTCACTAACCGTTAATAAGCAAAGTTATGACATCACTGTATAAACAAAACAATCAGTGAAACCATGGCGATAGAATGTTCTGACATCATTTACACTTGGATTTATGATAATTGGAGTGGAAGTGGGAATGTTGCAATCCCACTGGAACTTGAGGCACATAATTATTGGGAGCAAATGTGAGTATGACCAAGTTTAAGTTATAATTACGTACAGCAATCCTTATAACTCAGAGTAATTTCACATATATAGGACAATATTCTTCAAGAGATTTTGTTTAATTGCTTTTGTTCAGGTGATTCAATTCCAAGTTAAAAAAAAGCTCATCATGTTTCATTATTGTGAACTCATCATAAATAAGTTAGCCACCATTTATCAGTGATGATTTGCATACAAGGGCACTGTGCAGAGGACAGTTGGTGGAGTTATTGGATTGTAAAAGTCTTTTCCTAAATGAAAAAAAAACTGAAATCTCCCTACATGGAATCCCTTGCCAATTGAAACAAACCCTTCACATATGTACTTTTTGAATGGCTGAAACTGTCTGTGTTGGATTTAGCCAAAAAGCTTTTGAACTGATAATTCCACTCTAGTTTTGATATTAAAGGTAACTTATAACTATATGGTCCATAAAAATGTTCATAAGCATTTTGCTTTTTCATAACTTTTACCAATTTGATTCACTAATCTAGGGAACATTTACACAATAGATATTTATATCATTGTTGAAAGAATGGACCTATAATGGAGAAAGACCAGAAGGATGGGATTAATTGAATATCTCCATCAGAAAACTACAATAAACCAAATGGTTTTCTTCGGAAAGAATAGGATTGGGCTTGTATCTCCACTATTTGCAGTTTATTTCAATGACTTGAGGACTAAGTACTGTTTATCCAAATATACTAGCAACAAAATAAATATTTGGGAAAGTAAACCATTGGGAGCATGTAAAGAGGCTGCAACTGGAGACAGTGATTCAGCAAGGCAACAGCAGGCAGATGGAGGACAACGTGACACAGTGCAATATTATCAGCTTGATAGGAAGAATAATAAACCAGAATTTATTGAAATTAGAGTTTGGATCTGGAGGCATTTGTGGGTCTTGTATACGAAAGCAACAATTGAGTAAATCAATGAAAAGGAATGACAAGCAGTAATTTTTGCAAATGGTATGATAGTTTCTACTGCCAGGGATAGTGTATTAGGGTAAGCCCAGCTGCAATTATACATAGTTCTGCAAGGCCGCATCTGGACTACAGTGTATAGTGGCGTCATTAATGAACTATGCATTTCCCTTGGAGGATAATGCAACAAAGGGTCACTAGGCACTAGGTTGAGATAAGATGATGCGCTCTGGGGAAGAATTGAGCACAACGGTCCTTTATTCTCTGGCATTTCAAAAAACACGGGAGGATTGCATTGCAATGTTTAAGATTCTTATGGGGCTTGTCATGGTAGTCACTGAATAGCTGTTCTTCGTTGTTTGAGTCTTGATTCTGAGGTTGGACCCAACCAATAATTAAAGTGTTTAAGTGTTCCAGGCAAGGTGAAGTCTTTATTCAGGTTTAAGATTTGGCTGAAAACTCAGTCAGTTCTCCATGGTGTCCATACAAGTTCTGTATAAATGGCTCAAACTTACACAATGCCAGTGATAGATCTGCTTGGGTGAATAGCTGTGATCCATCTACAACTGTGGCACAAAATTAATAAAAGCATGCTTAGCCTGCTCATTCAAAAGATTGAAGATGATCTTTGATATCTTTGATCATCTTCAATCTTTTGAATGAGCAGGCTAAGCATGCTTTTATTAATTTGTGCCACAGTTGTAGATGGATTAAAATGATAATTGGATATAGATGAGTAGGGAGAGAAAATGTTATTTCTTCCGATGAGCTTCAGCAAGGCACAACTCCCCACCATCAAGGACGTCTTCAAGAGGCGGTGCCTCGAGAAGGTGGCATCCATCACTAAGGACCCTCACCGTCTGGGACATGCCCTCTTCCCGTTACTACCATCGGGGAGGAGGTACAGGAGCCTGAAGACCCACATTCAATTATTCAGGAACAGTTTCTTCCCCTCCACCATCAGATTTCTAAATAGTCCATGAACACTACCTCATTATTCCTTCTTTCTGCACTATTTATTTATTTTTGTGATTTATAGTAATTTTATATCTTTGCACTGTACTGCTGCCACAAAACAACAAATTTCACCTCATATAAGTCAGTGATAATAAATCTGATTCTGACTCTGAGAAGTCAATATTTTGGGCCAAATAAGGTTAGCTCCACAGACTTATAAAAATATTGAAGTTGAATTAAATTATTAAAGTTTAGAAGATAAAGTGAATTAATATTTCATTAAACACAATGAAATAATTTAGTTAATACAAAAGGGGCAGCATGGTAGCATAGCGGTTAGCATAATGCTATTACAGCACCAGCAATTGAGGTTCAATTCCCGTCGCTGTCTGTAAGGAGATTGTACGTTCTCCTGTGTCTGCGTGGGTTTCCTCTGGGTGCTCCGGTTTCCTCCCACATTTCAAAGACATACTGGTAGGTTAATTTGGGGTTTAAGAAATGGGCGGTGTGGACTCGTTGGGCCAGAAGGGCCTGTTACGACACTATAAATAAATAAAATTTAAAAAATAAAATAAAATAGGGTTACACAGCTAACCACAGGGGAATGGGAGGAACACAGGAACTAAGTTCCCCTCCATTAAGGACAACATGGGTCATTATAATGATCCAAAAACTGACTTGGTCACAAATGAGTAGATTTATTGAATTCATTATGTGAATGCATAAGCTCTGTGATTCTGGGGTAATAGGTGCCCCTTCCTAAATATAATTATAAAATGTACAATCCCAGAGCTACCTTCTCTCCAGAGGATTCTAACACCAATGAAGAGCCATCTAAGGGCCTATATTAGAGTATATCATCTAAGGTGGATGCTCACCTTTGCTGGGGCATATTAGGTGTACCAGATTACTGGAGCAACTAATTGAGTCCAATTTACTTCAGTCTATAAGTGATTTAAGAGTGTTCCATTTAAGGTGGGCCATTATGAGTGGTCTACTTATACCTTGGAAGAGAGCAGAACCTTTCAGTCTATCTGTCAAGTTGTTGGTCATTCTTCAGGGAGCTGTTATATCACCTAAGGTCAGCTCTGTGTGATTCAGAGTTTATTATTGTTTCTGCCAAAGTCAGTGCATCAAAAAAATTAGATCTAACCACTAATTCCATGAGAAATGGCTGCACCTTGCGATTTGTAAAGGTCAACCTGAAATACCAACTGATCCAATCCATTGAACACTTAAGGAGACTTCTAAAATCACATTTAAGCCTTGAAGTTGTAGTACGCCATTATGGGCAGCTAAATGGTTATTACGTAGTAACCCAAGGATCATTTTGGTGTGGGCCTGCCACTTCAAACATTTGTAGTGCTCAAGCTCTGTGGGGGGAAATTGTTGGGGGTTAAGGGTAGGTTTTGGTGATGGTGTTAGGGGATTGAGGGAAGGATGCAGGGAGGCGTGTGGTTGCTGTGGGTAGGCTAATGAATAGAATAAAATGGGATTTACCTTTATGGATCCCAGTCTGGAGTAGGGCCAGCAAATAGAAAGCAAAACACTGCAGATGCTGGAAATCAGAAATAAAAACAGAAAATGCAAGGAACACTCAGCAGGGCAGGCAGTATCTGTGGAGAGAGAAGCAGTTAATGTTTCAAGTCCAGAATCCTTCATCAGAACCCAGTTGTAGTAAAACCTATATTCCCTCATCCCTGGCTACCTCAGTGACATTGTGGACCCAAAAATGGTCATTATTGAGTTATGCACTAGGAAAACTGCATGTTCAAACACATTACTCTGGAATAAGCCACACTACACAATCAAATGTCGAGGTGTTAACCTTCCAGTTCTAAATAACAAAGCTATGTGGCTGATTATGCTTGATTGATATCTCTCACAGATGTCCAAGTGGCTAAATGCTACCTCACTGGGAGGAAAATCACAGCTCAGGCTCTCAGAGAAAGTGGGCCCAGCAGAGAGTAGTGTACTCACAGAGCAGAACTAAACCAAAACAGGCCTCAAAGGTCTTACAGCGATTGGAACTTTGCTGGAAATCTTTGTCCCTCACAATTCCATGATGTGGTTAGGGAAAGATGCTCAAGCCTCTCTTTAAGGATGTTCAGCTAGATGCCAGGAACGAGCTGGCCGCAGCACACATGCTCCACACGACAATCCCATCTTGCAGGTGGTGCTACCTGTGGCCCTGCCCCTAGACCTCAACATTGGCTTTCTCTCAGCTTGGGCTGTCAAAGGCCTCTCCAGCTGAGATAAGATCTCTTTATTAGTCACATGTACATCAAACCACACAGTGAAATGCATCTTTTTGCATTGCTGAGAATGTGCTGGGGGCAGCCCGCAAGTGTCACCGTGCTTCCAACACCAACACAGCACGCCCACAACTTCCTAACCTGTACGTCTTTGGAATGTGGGAGGAAACCGGTGCACCCGGAGGAAACCCACAACGACACAGGGAGAACATACAAACTCCTTATAGACAGCAGCCGGATTTGCATGTGGAAACAGTCGAAATACATTTTATTAATTTAGAAACCATACATTCAAAAAATGAATAAGCATAGTTAAAATTGATTGACAGCTGAATTAATCTATTGCAAATTGACCAAAAACATAAACGGAGTGAAATTAAAAAACAAAAAACTTAACATTCATTTACCTTTTAATGAGATCACTCTAGATATGTCATTAAAGGCCAGTGGTCACCTAAAGAGCCCGATGTTGATTCAGGGGCAGAGCAGGAGGGTAGATGGCTTAACATCTGCCCTCTTATGCAGATGTCTTAACATCTGCCCTCTAGTGCATTTGGTACTTCTGTGTGGCAGTGTACAGTCACAGAATTAAAGAATGTTTTGACATGTGAGGAAAATATAGCTGGCACTTCTTACAGTTTGCAGCAGAGATTTAGCAATAAATGGACATTCTATTTTGTAGGGTTACATTCTCATTTAGATTGGATTGGAAAACATACAGATAAACCTCCAGCTCATGCAACACTTGGTCTTGCAGGCATTGAGCTGACACACCACCAATATCCACTGCCATGCTCAGTACAAATATTTAAATTTATAAAGGGCAAATATTAACTTTACAGATCCAGCTTTTCTAGTGCAATTATCTGTTTTAGGTATAACTTAATCCCATATTATTAATCTTTATATGCAATATTAATATTTAGGAAACACATTGATCCAAAGGCATGAGTTTATATCCATTCACAGCACTTTAATTTTAAACAACTAAATTAAAAATACATTATGAAATCAAAGTTAGTCTCACTAACAGAAAGCAGAAAGAACAACCTTCTAGAGGAACTCAACGGGTCAGGCAGAATCTGTGGAGGGAGATGGACAGTTGACGTTTCAGGTCGAGACCCTTCATCTGGACTGAAAGAGGGGAGACAGCCAGTATACAGAGGTGGAGGGAAGTGCTGGAGCAAAAGCTCACAAGCAATAGGTGGATTAGATGAGGAGGGGTGATGGGAGGAAGGGAAGGGTGGGAATAACAGTAGAGGCTGGAAGTGATAGGTGGAGGCAACAAGGGGCTACTGATGATGGAATCTGATAGGAAAGCATGGAACCAAATAAGGGAGGTGGGGTGGGCAGTGGGGGCAGGGGATCCAGTGGGAGGAGTGTGTGTGTGATGGGCAGACGGTGTAGGTGGAAGGGGGGAAGAAACAAACTGATATGGGTCTGGGGTGGGTGTAGATGGAGCAAGGTGGATCAAGAGAATAGAGAAAGACGACAGATGGGGAGCAGGTTACATGAAATTGGAGAATTTCTTGACTGCCCAATAACATTGATTGCCCATTTCCCTCCACAGATGCTGTCTGACCCGCTGAGTTCCTCCAGCAGCTTGTTTATTGCTCTGGATTCCAAGAGATCTCTTGTGATATCTGCAGTCTCTTGTGTCTCTCACTAACAGTAAACTGTGGATTCATTACCACAACTGATAAACCAAAGGCAGCTGCTAGAATGGAAGTGCCCAGTATTGCCCTAATGCTGGAGGCACAGTTGTTTGGCCAACCCTGTGATGCTGTGGAGCGTGACTGGATCTTGAAGTTCTAGGACTAAATTTGGTGGGGACAAGTCATGAACCTGCAGTCCAGAAGAAGAGGCCAGGAAGAGGCAATGGAGTTACCTAACCCTGAAGCCACTAGGTTGTTGTAAAGACTAATCTACTCCACTACTGTCTATCAGGAAAGGCAACCTGCCCTCCTTAGCCAGTCTGGTCTGTATATGACTCCAGCCCCACCAAAATGATTCACTGTCAACTGCTTCCTCAGTCCAGGGGCAATGTAAGGATAGATAGCCTGTGGCATCCACAGCCTGAAAATGAATACACTTTTTTAAAAAAATTCCAATCAAGTATATGCATTGTATTAAAAATAATCCATATACAACATGATACTGAGGGAGTGCTACAATCTCAGATGTACCACCTTTCAGATGAAACACACAAATGTATGGAAAAGAAAATTAGGAGCAAGAGAAGAGCTCTTGGCCCTCAAACAGGTTCTGTCATTTAGTAAAATTGTGGCTGATCTGATTGCAACTTCAGTTCTACAGTCCTGTCCACCTGCTCTACTCCTTCATCCCCTTTCACATCAAGAATCTACCTCTACCTTAAAAAAAATCAAAGTCTCTGCTTCCACTGCTCTTTGATGAAGAGAATTCTGGAGATTCAAATGAGGCATTTTTCTCCCTCAATAACTTAAATGGGCAAATTCTTATTTTTAAACAGTGATCCTTCATTCTAGATTTTCCCAAAAACAAAACCAGCTTCTCCTCATCCACTCAGTCAAAACCTCTGAGAATCTTATATTAGATGTTTCATGAATCCTTTATCCAGGGATCCATTCACTTCTGAGGAGGACATACAAGATCCTGTGATGCTTTATAAAAAAAATTGCTCAGGAATTCCCCAAGGTATTCATCCTTCATGTTGAAGTGTTGCTTTTCCCATTAGAATGGCAAGCTTTTGTTTCTGAGTCAGAAGTGACAAGAAAACTCCTTTGGTGTCTAGTGTAAAAGCAGCTTAATGTACGAGTCCTGATGCAGCGTCTCAAGCTGATACATCCACCATTCCTTTGCCTGCTGAGTTCCCCAGTGGTTTGTTTTTGCTCCATATTCCAGCATCTGCAGTCTCTTGTGTCTCCAGCTTAATATAGGATACAACGCTTGGGGAGTTACTCTGCTCAGATGTTGCCCTTGGCCACATCCCAAGAATGAGGAAAAAAAACCACAGCTTCTCCCCAGAAGTTTTAATCTTTAGAAAAACGTCTAATTCACTTTTGAGCTCATCTGCACTCTCTCTAATCTACACTACTTTCTTCAATAGCTAATTAATTCTATTATGTTTGAAGTGAAAGATTTCATCCCTTTTTATCCAGAACTTCTGAGAGTTTTAAATTTACCTTCCATGATATTTAAACCCTTTATCAAAGACAAATAATTATGAATTAATTTCATTATGAAAAAATAATCAGCTAATTCATTGAAGATGCTTTCCTTCCGAAACAAAAAAGCTCACCTTTGAACTTAGGCCACATTCATTCCCGAAAGAAGCAGAGGGCCGTTCAGTTCTACCTGTGGGGGAGGTGGATTGTAAATGCAACTTGTACTAAGAGGAGAGATCTGAGCTGATGCTGAGAAGAGGCTCTGACAAGGATGTCACCTCATCCTACCCACATGGTTTGAGCCTCGAATTTTGATTTGCTCCAAGGAAACTTGATAGCTGTATGGTGCTGAAGCAGATCTATACTGGGATTAAGCCTTAATACAGCATTTCATTGAAAGCCTGGTATCATGGCCTGGTTTGGCAACTCCAATGCACAGGAACACAAGAGGTCAGTCCATCATGGGCATAGCCCTCCCCACCATTGAAAGCGCCTACATGAAGTGCTGCCTCAAGAAGGCGATATCCCTCATCAAGGATCCCCTCCATCTGGGTCGTGCCCTCTTCCATCTGTTACAGTCGGGCAGGAGGTACAGGAGCCTGAAGTCCCACACCACCTCGTTCAGGAACAACTACTTTCCTATAACTATCAGATTCCTGAACCAACCTGCACAGCCCTAATCCTACCTCAGCAACAGAACACTATGGACCAGCTTTTGCACTACCACGTTTCTAATTGTGTTTTTGCATGAAGGTCTTGTTTTGCACAGTTTTTTTCCTTCACTGCCTTGTATAATTTATTTATAATTTATGTGGTGTGTTGTCTGAATCTACAAGCAAATATTTCATTGCATACATGTCAATAAACTGAAATTCAACTCAACTCAGGCTCCCAATGACAACCCTTCTGTTCTCCTGCCTACAACCTTAAATCTTTCCCTTTTAATGTCTTCAGCTACAATATCCTTCCCATAGGATATTTTCCTCAGAGTGCAGCTGAGTTTTCCAACAGGCAAAGTTTCAGCAAGTCCTATGACAACAATACAAACACTTCAATCCTATACTCCATACCTCTGCTAACATTTTATTTGTCAGTTCACTGCCAACTGGTAGTCCATAACTTTGGTGCCAAGTTTGGTCTGGATCTTCACACACTGTCTTCATCAGATGGGAAAATATTCTGCTGGAGAATTGAAAACAATGGCAAATTTCATCATCAATGTCTCCCTTGGTTGAGATAGGACTCCTGTGATATGTTGAACATATAGCACAGTATACAACAGGAACAAGCCCTTCACCCCATAATGTCTGTGCCAACCATGATGCTAATCCAAACCTATCCCATCCCATCTGCCTGTACATGGTCCGTAACCCTCCATTCACGTGCCTGTCTAAATGCCTCTTAACTTTGGCATTGGATCTGATTCCACCACCACCCAAGGCAATGGATTCAAGGCACTGAGCACTCTCTGTGTCAAAAACTTGCCTGGTAAATCTCCTCCAAACTTTCCCCCTCTCACCTTAAAGCTATGCCCTCCAGTTTTTGATATTTGCCCCCTGGGAAAAAGACTCTACCTACCTGTCTGTGCCTCTCATAATTTTATATAGAACCATAGAACAGTAGAGCACAATACAGGCCCTTCGGCCCACAATGTTATGCTGACCTTTAAACCTCACCTAAGACTATCAAACCCCTTCCTCCCACATATCCCTCTACTTCTATCAGATTGTCCCTCAGCCTCCAATGGAAACGATCCAAGTTCATCCAACCTCTCCTTGTAGCTACTGCTCTTGAATCGAGGCAATATCCTGATGAACTTCTTGTGAACTTTCTCTGAAGCCTCCACATCCTTCCTGTAATGTCCAGAACTGCACACAATATTCCAAATGTGACCTAATCAAAGTTTTATAAAGCTGCAACATGACATTTCAACATTTATACTCAATGCCCTGACCGATGAAGGCAAGCATGATGTATGCCTTCTTTACCGTCCTATCAATGTGTGTTGCCACTTTCAGGAGCCAATGGACTTGCACCTCAAGACCCCTCTGTACATCAGTGTTTCCTCGGGTCCTGCCATTTACTGTATACTTTCCTCGTATGGAATAGTGGGACCTAGGAGTGCAAGTGCATAGGTGGATGAAAGCAGCATCACAGGTAGACAGTGTGGTGAAGAAGGCGTTCGGTACGCTGGCATCTATTGGTCGGAGCACTGCGTATAGGAGTTAGGAAGTTTTGTTGCAGTTATATAAGACATTGGTGAAGCCTCATTTGGAGTATTGTATACAGTTAAAGTCACCCTCTTATGGGAATGATGTTATTAAGTTAAAAAGAGTGCAGAAAAGATTTACCAGGATGTTGCCTGGACTCTGGGACCTGAGTTACAAGGAGAGGTTGCTTAGTCTAGGACTTTATTCTCTGGAATGTAGGAGGTTGAGGGGCGATGTGATAGATGTATATAAGATCATGAGGGGAACTGACAGGGTGAAAGCATATAGTCCTTTTCCCCAGGAAGTGGGTTCTAAAAACAAGAGGGCATAGTTTAAGACCAAAAGTAAGAGATTTAAAAGGGACATCAGGGGCAGCTTCTTCATGCAAAGGGTGGTGAGGATTTGGAACGAGCTGCCAGAAATAGTGGTTGAGGAAGGCACATAAGCAATGTTTAAAAGCCATCTAGGGAAGTACATGGATAGGAGAGGTTTAGAGGGTTTTGAGCCAAACGCGGGGAGATGGGACTAGCTCACTGGGCAACACAGTCAGCATGGACGACCGGGCCAAAGGGTCTGTTTCCATGCCGAAAGACTCTAACTCTATGCCTGTAACTCTTACATTTGACCTACCAAAGTGCAACACCTCACAATTGTCCAGATTAAACTCCATCCGCCACTTCTCCACCCAGATTTCCAACTGATTGTTATCCTGCTCTATCCTTTGACAACCTTCCTCACTATCCACAACTCCACCAACTTTTGTGTTTTCTGCAAACTTACTAATCAGCAAATTTACATTTTCATCCAGATCATATATGATCTGTACTGATCCCTGCAGAACACTACTATAGTCACATACATCCAGTCAGAACAACACCCCTCCACCACTACCCTGTCTTCAATGGCCAAGCCAATTTTGAATCCAGTCTACCAAGTCACTCTGGATCCCACATGTCTTAATCTTCTGGATCAACCTACCATGTTAAATGCTTTACTAAAGTCCCATGTATGCAACAACTACTGCCCTGCACTCATCAATCATCTTTGTTACCTCCTCAAAAAACACAATCAAATTGGTAAGACATGACCTGCCCCACACAAAGCCACACTGACTATCCCTAAAAAATCTATTCTTTACAAATGTGAGTAAATCCTATCCCTAACAATCTTGTCCATTAATTTTCCTACCATTGATGTAAGGTTCACTGGGCTACAGTTTGTTGAATTATCCCTATTGCCCTGTTTAAACAAAGGAACAACTTTGGCTGTTCTCAGGTACTCTGGGATCTAGCCTGTGGCCAAAGAGAATACAAATATCTCTGTCAAAGCCCGAGAAGTCTTCTCTCTTGTATCACTCAGCAACATGGGATAGATCCCATCCAGCCCTGTGGAACATACTCAAGCCCTCATTGAAGGGTCTGCAGTGGAAAGGGTGGACAACTTCAAGTTCATGGGTGTTGACATCCTGGAGTATCTATCCTGGACATGGCACATAGGACCATGAAGAAGGCATGCCAGCGTCTCTACCTTCCTGGAAGTTTAAGGAGATTTGGCATGTCATCAACGACTCTGACAAACTTCTATAGACGTACAGTGGAAAGCATTCTGATTGGTTGCATCATGGCTTGGTATGCAAACTCCAATGCACAGGAACACAAAAGACTACAGAAAGTGGTGGAATCGGCCAGTTCTGTCACGGGTACAACTTTCCCCACCATCGAGGACATCTACAAGAAGTGATATCTCAGGAAGGCATCATTAAGGACCTCACTGTCTGGGATGTGCCCTTTTCTCATAGCTGCTTTCAGGCAGGAGGTACAGGAGCCTGAAGACCCACACCTCAAGGTTCAACAGCAGCTTCTTCCCCACTGCCATCCGGTTCTGGAATCAACCTGAAAAACGCCGGAGTATATTTTCTTTTTTCCCTCTCACTAATGTTGTTATGTTTATTTGGTCATTTAAGTTATGCATAATTTATGTTAATTCATGTTAACATGTTTGTCATTTTGTGCTGTACTGGCTGCTGTTGCAAAAAGCTAATTTTTCATGGCATTTATACACTGGGTATGCAAGCCTATGACAACAAATTTGAACTTGAGTTCTCCACCTTAATGTTCTTCAAGAGATCCAAGACCTCCTCCCCGTTGATATCATCGTGCCCAAGAATATCAGCAAACCCCCTCACTCATCTCATTATCTTCCACGTGCTTCTTGGTAAATCAGAAAGTGGTCGACATTTTCCTCCCATGACCATGGCCATGACCTCCCATTTTTATCGTCAGAGTGTGCTGTTGTGAAGCAAGGGCACAAGAACATAAGAACATAGCAGGGGTAGACCATCCAGCTCATCAAGCCTGTCTTGCCATTCAAATGACCATGGTCAATTTACCCCAGGCCTGAATTCCTCTTCTGTGCCAGTTCCCCACAGCCCTCATTCTCCCGTTCTTTCGAAAAAATCATCGACCTTCATTTTAAATACATACACTTCAAAGAATTAGCCTGGTGAATCCCCTTTGGACTGTCTCCAAAGCGACTATATCCTTCCTTTGGTAAGGATGCCAAAACTCTGCATGGTGCTCCAGGTGTGATCTCATTAATACCCTGTACAATGGTAACAATATTTATCCATTTCTTAACTCCAACTCCATTGCATTAAATATGCCATTTACCATCTTAACTACTCGCTGCACCTGCCTGCTAGCGTTTTTTCTGATTCATGCACTAGAACACCCAGATCCCTCTGGACTTCAATCACTTGTAGTCTCCATTTAGAAAATATTCCATCTTTTGATTCCCCTTATCGAAGTGCATAACCTCACACTTCCCCACATGAACCTCCATCTGGACAGGTTTTCGCCCGCTCACTCAATCTTTCTACATCCCACTGCAGAGTCAGAGTATACTCACCACAACTCGTCCTTCTGTCTAGTTTACATTCTGCCCCCTCCTCTGTATTGTTAACATAAATAGTAAATAACCCAGGGGCAAGAACTTTCTCTGGAGTGTCAGAGGCTGAGGGGCGACCTGACAGAAGCATGTAAAAATATGAGAGGCAAAGATAGGGTAGGTAGGCTCTTTATCCCCGGAAGGAAATGTCAGACACTAAAGGGCACAGGTTTGAGGTGAGAGGAGGAAATTTAAAGGAGATGTGCGAGGAAAGGGTTTTATTACACAGAGTGGTGGGTGCCTGGAATGTGCTGCCAGAGGAGGTGATGGCAGTAGATAATGAAAGCAACGTTTGAGGCATTTAGACAGGCACATAAACAGGCAGGGAATGAAATGGAGGGATCTTGACCAAGTGCAGGCAGATGGGATTAG
>JARFYF010000055.1:30409135-30422009 GCA_030265395.1 Rhina ancylostomus
GCTGGCTGCTTCACCAAGACAGCAAGAGGTAAAGACAGCGAGAGTCCAAGGAGGTGAGGCTGTTGTCCATGATGTGCTGGGCTGTGTCCACAACTCTCTGCAGCATCTTGCGGTTCTGGGCAGAGCAGTTGCTGTACCAAGCTGTGATACATCCAAATAGGATGCCATCCAAATAGTGTGTCAGTAAAAGTTGGTGAGAGTCAAAGGGGACACACCAAATTTTTTTAGCCTCCAGAGGAAGTAGAGGCACTGATGAGCTTTCTTGGCCGTGGCATCTACATGATTTGTCCAGATGCCAATGGTCATCCTTCTCCTTCTGGTTTGCCGAAAGGTCTGGAAGGGGATGCAAACATCTGCACATCACGGCACACCTCTCCATGGACTGTTCCCAGGGACACAGACTAAGGCAAATACTAACTACTGTTGGAAGATTATCAGCAGTGAAATACATCCCCTGGTTGGCCTGAAACTTGCTGATCTTCAGTGCAAAGAGCTGTCCATGAGTGGTTTAGACAACTGGTAGTTCCAAGATACAGGAATACATGCTGGGGGGTGGGCTGGAGCTTGGTTCTGGTGGCAAGTACCACAGTTCAAGGCCCTCCCACCACTGCATACCAAGGGCTGGAACCCATATAAATTTTTTTTTGTTTAATTTCATTTACAGCATGGTAACAGGCCCTTCCAGCCCAAAGAGTCAGCGCCGCCCCTTTTAAACCCCGAATTAACCTACCCGTATGTCTTTGGAATGTGAGAGAAAACCTGAGTACCCGGAGGAAACCCACGCAGACATGGGAGAACGTACAAACTCCTTACAGGCAGTGGCGGGAATCGAACCGGGGTTGCAGGTGCTGTAATAGCGTCATGCTAACCATTACGCTACCGTGCCGCCCTGGGATCATTTGCACTCGTAATGTATATGAAGGAAAACTGATCTCGTAAATGGAATGATGTGATGTACTGGGAACAGTGACATATTAATAGTCCATATTATTAATTTTTGCAAATAAAATAATACTTTTGAAATTAAAAACAGAAGGCTGTCTATTCTATAGCACTACATTCAAAAAGATAAGTCTGCTCCAGTGGAGGTTTTTTTAGATTCAGTTGGGGAGATGTAGGGAAAATGTTTCTGCTTATAGGAGAGCATAAAACCAGAGGTCAGGAGCTGGAAACCTCCTTACTTGTGGAGTGATTAAACCATGTAACTTCCTCGCACTAGTGACAGCGAGTAACATGGACACATTAAAGGAAAAATAAGTAGGCAAGGGAAAAGCAACGCAGGTAGCGTCAGTTGAAGTGGGGTGAGATGAAGCTGATGCGACATATGACGACTGGCATGCACCCTTTGGATCAAATGATCAATTCCTGTGCCATAACTATTAATTCTTGATTATCTTCTGATTTTGATGAAGAACACCCATAATGTGGTGCCATGTACTACAGCTCTACTCTAACATCTGTGCTAACAATTAGAGCATGCAATTTGCAGCTAGTTTGCAATGCTTTTATGCTTAATTTATGCTACAATTTACTCTTAATTCAAAAATCACAGGTTATATTATCTGATAAATTCTTATTTTATGCAGTGCAGTTTCCATTTTGCAATTTTGATGTTGCAGAATTCAAACATTTGAGTCTCTCAAAAACGTATTTTAATGGATAAAGATGACTCCAAGCTATCAGGCTGTGATCTGAACATGCTTAGGTGAAAGCTTAAGTCGAAAGAAGCGTGTTCTAAAGCACTAACATCCTTCATCCTGATGAATAGAAATAAAGTAGTAATTGTGAATAAAGATAGGGAATCAAACCTGCTTCTTCCTCAGATGGTACATTAACCACAATATTATGGAAAATGACAAATTGCCCACTCAATCACTTGCTCTGTAAACTAAAAAAAAGCTTGACTTCAGATGTCTAAACAAGGTTAATGTGTTAGATCTCATTGCAGATTCAAATGTTGCTTATTAAATTAGGACTTCTATAGTTCACCAATTGGTAATTAGGTGAGTATTCAGTGGATCATTATGAAATAAATTAAGGAAATGTAATGTTCTAAAAACTTCCATCTCCTGCATTAATATCTCAACACCATTTTTTAATCCTCCTTATCATTGAAATACAAAACAATATGCAAACTATTCACATATTGCAGGTTGTGAGCCGTGACAAGGGGTGAGGGAACAAATTGAAGCATTCACTTAATTAAGCAGAATTTTTAAGGTAGATAAAATAAAAGGATATTTTATGAAGTCAGTTATAAACCTCTAATCTGCATAATCTGGGGTAAAATTCTGGAGCACCAATTAACCCACTACTGTTAGAAGTAATGCCATACATGACCAGATAACACTGAAGACATGAATTACAGTTGACATGTCTTGTAATCAAAAAGGGCAGGGTCTTGATGGCCAGCCAATTACGCAGCTGTTGACATACCTACTGCACTGGACAATGAGGATGAAGAGTGGGAGGGTTGGACAACAGGAGCCGTAGTCAGAAAATGAGTCAATCGTATCAGCCCACAGACTCTTTGAGGAAGGTCTGTGAACAGCAACTATCAGCCATGTTGTGGATCTGTGACTTGATAGAAGCTTAAGTGATTTGGAAGCAGTTGAAGTGATTTGTGAGAGTGAGAAGATAGCATCTGATGAAGGTATAACACACTGTCTCAATAAACCTCTTCAGTTAAAGCACCTAATTGTCTGCTTTGTAAATCACAAAGTTGACGGAAGGGTTAGTCTTACACAAGTTCCGACATATGTTATTCAGTGATTGCTTGTATGAAAGGATTCAAATACTGAATTGTCATTTTTAAACAGTCACCATAAAATCTACAAATGATAACTTCATTCAGATTGGTCTATGCACTTCAAACACATAAAAAAAATATACAGACTGTAAAGCCGATACCAATGTGCCCCATGCACAAATTATGCCTGTGCAGAACCATGCTTCTCTGTTACTGCATGACCAACACCCAAATGCCCCTCACCCCCCGACTGCCATTAAGACAAACATCAAGCCCTTTGCAGTATTTCTCCACCAAGTTCCAATTTTGCGCCAATGCTCATTCTCACATTTGTTCTCACTTAACTCAAGATATAACCTTTCTGTCAATCTCCCCATCACACAGTTACCCAGCACATGCTCCAAGGTTCAGTTCCTTGTTCTTCCTCTCCACTGTGCACAAGCTAACCGCTTACTGACACCACCCGGCAGTCTGGACAATGAAGAGGATTTTTCTCTTGTCAGTGCACAGTGATTGTTGCTTCGCTCTCAGTTTGCTGGGTACCAGAGTCAAAAACTGCTCCATCAATGGAATCATGCTTGAGCTGTCAATGCACCTGGATTGTTCCAGGAAAGGAACAAGGTATCAAGCTTGACCAACATGCAAGCTTTAGATTTCCCATCATGCCTCTGCCGTTCCATGATCCACGATAGCCCTGCCACCAACTGCAGCAAAATCTCCAAATATTTTTGGATATTAAGGGAATACAGGATGCTCGAAGAATAAACGATGCTTTCCTGCGTCAACTCCATATCCCCTGAATCTTCTAATATCTAAAAGTTTATTGATCTCCATCTTGAATACACTTGGTGAGTAAACATTTACAGTCTTCTTGGGAAGACAATTCCGAAGATTCACTGCTAACCTCTGACTGCAGAGAGCAGCATTTCTACTCAAATGCCTCTACCTAACAGGGATGATGAAATCATAGTCACTTTTAGTGTTCGACGTGATATTAACACCCCGGTCACGTAACTCACCAGCTATCAACTTGCTAAATAAACTTTTTTGCAAAGCATGAACTAAGCAAGCACAGAACACAAGGCAATGCCATCCAACACATCTCAACTTGACCCAACAATGTATCACAAATAACTTCAAGATGCAAGAAAGATAATTTAAGCAGTAATGGCAGAACGTGCATCTCACACTTACATTAATGCTGGAATATATCTATTTCCAAATCAGGCATGGTAGTGTAGTGGTTAGCGTAATGCTTTACCGCACCAGCAATCCCAGGTTCAATTCCGGCCGCTGTCTGTAAGGAGTTTGTACGTTCTCCTCGTGTCTGCATGGGTTTCCTCCGGGTGCTCTGGTTTCCTCCCACATTCCAAAGACCTACGGGTTAGGAAGTTGCGGGCATGCTATGTTGGCGCCAGAAGTGTGGCGACACTTGCAGGCTGCCCCCAGAACACTCTGCACAAAAAGACACATTTCACTGTGTGTTTCGATGTATATGTGACTAATAAAGAGATCCAAGCTGATGACATCATCTTTTGTCCTATTGACACCAGCTGCATCTGCCCCTGGGCTACAGTACAGAGCAGTGGGAAAAATCTCCTCAACCAGGCAGGTGCAGGCTGGGAAATCAGTGGGTTAAATCGGCCCAGTCCCAATTCATGGGAACCATTGAAAGTTGGGAGAAGGACGAGTGGGTATTCTTTTTCTTTTTTCTTTAGCTTGGTGTCAATGTCTTTTAGTGTTTGAAGACTAAATGAAAAGCTGTTTTAATTTTTTTTTAATTAATTTTCTTTGCTTAAATGGGTCTCAGTGTCACTTAACTTTTGTGATTGTTGGACCAGTCTCCCAGTGAAAGACTACATTCAAGACCACACTTGAGCAAGCAGCGAACTCCAAGGCAGGTTGCCAGGACTTGAGAGATAATGAAAGGTCTGCCCTGCATCACTCGTTTTTTGATCTCTCTGCTGTTCTGTTACCATGCAGGCCTGTGCAGCAACATAGGAGCCTTTCTGAGACTTTTATCAACATCAGTTTCCAACAATCCAGATCACAGATACAACAAATGTTAGAACATGTCTTTCGGTGCTCGGGTAGACCCAGCAGAACTTCCACCTCCCCACAACTCATTGCCAGCAAAAAAATCTCTCTCCTGAACCACTAGTACTGAAAAAATTAGATTAAATAAGGACTGGGTTGAATGTTTTCTTGAAGACAAATCCTTTAATGGTAAGACCAAAATCCACTAGTTACAAGCATCCCCATTGAAGAGGGTGGCCAATTTCAACCAAGCAGGTCATCAGCCAAAAGCATACTCTGCTTAAATTTGGCTTAAATTACTGCAGTAAGTTGTCCTCTCCAGATCGGTGGTGGGTTGGCATGGCAATGGGCTGTGATTAACTTACACTGTAAGGTAGGCAGTGAGGTTGTCCTTGTACCAATAAACAAGAAAATGCTAACCAGGAAATCCACAATGAGGCAGCAATACAAATCCCAAACAACGGATGGCAAAAGGCCAGAACCATTACAGCAGGTTTTCATTATGCACTCATTCACAAACAAAAGAAGTTTCACTGTGAAAATCAATAAAACACTGCAGATGCTGGAAATACTCAGCAGGTCAGACCGCAACTGTGGCATCTGTCTCCAACGTGAAACATTGACTCTGTGTTTCTTCCCACAGGCACAGCCTGACATGCTGAGTCCTTCCATTTTTGTTTTAGAGTTTCAATGTATCCATCAAGGAGGACAATCTGAGGACAAGCAGACTCAAAGATTAGCATAAATGCACAAAACCTGATTTAGATTCCCATCGGGAAAAAATTAAAAATCACAAGTGGAATTACTCCATTCACCTTCACTTGAAGATTCATGAAACAAGAAAGGAGAAACAGAAATACTCCAGGCTAAGGTGTCCTTTAATAGTTTCACACTGGTAACCAGTCCTCGGGATGAAGAGGGAGTGGGGAGATCACCCTGCAATGTCATGAATCAGGTGAGCCATTGTTTTTGTTCCTTCTCCCCTAAAATGTATTTACTGCAAAGAGCAGGGTCCATCCCTTGGGGGAGGTGCTTGCACATTAAGAATATACTGTAGCTGCCTTCAAGGCTGGGGGGAGAGGTTCACGACTGAGTTGCAGGGGGAAAGGGTTTTCTTATGAAGAAATTAAATAGATTAGTCATCTGCTTATGGAGTTGGAGGTGAATTTACCAACAGATGCAAGATTCTGAGGGAGCTTCACAGGTTAGATGAGTGATGTTGCTTTCCCAATGGGAGAATCTAGAATTAGGAAGCAGTCTTGGAATAGAGAATCACCCATGCCAGCTCTAAGCACATTGTTTGCATTCTCCAGCCCAAGAGCTGTAAATTCTGAGTCTCTAGGTACACTAAATGCTGAGATGGATAGATTTATTTTAAAAAAGAATGCAGGGGAATCAAGGGTTCTGGAACATAGGGAAGAAAGTGGAGGTGACATCAACAACCAGATCAACCATAATCTTAACATACGAATTAGGAGCAAGATTAGGTCACTCGACCCTTCTCACACACACTATCATTCAATAAGACTGTGCCAGATCTGTTCATAATCTTGACTGCACATTCCTACCCACCCATGGTAACTTCTCAACCCCCTTGCTTATAAAATATCTGCTCAAAAATCTGCTTCCATTATCCTTTGAGGAAGAGAATTCCAAAGTCTCATGATCCTCTGTGGAAAAACAAAATCAGCTCATTTCTCATATGAATGGGTACTACCTTATTTTTAAACAGCGACCTCTTGTTCTAGATTCTCCCACAAAAGGAAACCTCCTCTTGACATCCACCAAACGAAGACCCCTCAGGATCATATGCATTTCAATCAAATTGCCTTTCAATCTAAACTCCAGTGGACATCAGCTGAGCCTGTCCAAACCTTCCTTTCCAGAATGCTGGAGGCCTCAAAAGGACATAGATCTGACTTTGTTCCAATTTCTTTTATTCAGGATGCATATGAACTAACTGTTCCTTTTCCTGCATCCTGCCAACTCCGCAGTCACTTTTACCAGCAACAGGTTAATTTTTACAGCTTAATTTACTCTTGACCTCTCGATGAATAAACTAGTTGTATGACTGTTCGGCCAAGATGTTGCCATCACTTGCAATGTAGATGAGCTCTGCATGTTTTTAAAAAATAAAATGCTGGGAGGCGATGGCAGACACTTAGAAATGAGAACAATATTTCTCCATTTATACAATCCATTGAACAATTCTGAACATCCCACGATGTTTGACCACCAATTAAGTGGCTTGGAAGTGAGCCACTCCTGTAAGGTAGAAAAGACAACAAAAAATTTGCATACAAGGTGAGACAAATAATACAATTGTGTCTAGGGAGGCTCTTTTGGTGAGGTTAGCTGAGGGACTTCCATTGCCAGGGTCAGTGGGGAGAACTCTCCTGCTCTTCAAAATAATGTCATGGGATCTCTGGCATCCAGCTGAGTGAGGAGGTAAGGTATGATATTTCATGCAAAATATGGCACCTCCAACAGGTGTATCCCTCAGTTTTGCACTGGCTAGGAATTTCTGTAAACTCACAATCTTCCAAAATGGAGGCTGGAATGCAAACACAGTTGTCGCTGATACAGTCCTGCTTCTATTTTAGCTCCTGCTAATCTATTACAGCATAATGAAGCATCACAGAGCAAGTGACAGGTGTCACCACTGAAACAGATTGGAACAAGAAAACTAACTGACCAATGAGGTCTCCTAAGCGTGCACATAAATGCTTCATATCTCTTTCTGGTCTTTACTCTGTTTACTTCATAGATGCATGTCGACTCATGCCTCTGTATATTTCATTTGACTTAATCTCAAGGAGATTACTGCAACAATTAGATTAATTTTAGCAATTATTGATGAATTCTTCATATCTGGTATTTATTGAGCACATGGTGCACCGAGCATAAGAAATTGGTTAGCGACTAACTACGGGCCCAATCGTGGGCACACGCTGCCACAAAAAGGTCGGCCCAGGTATTTTGCAAAATATTGGCCCTCGGGCCTCGATTGAATGAATGTATCAAACTGCCACGCTCTGCCAGGTCTCCCGAGGCAGCTCTGCCACATTTGTCTCTGAGGAGATAACGATGGATTGCAGGGTGGGTGGGCAGAATGTCAAAGTCAGGTTTAATTTGACCAATGAGCCTGTGACGAAAGTGTCCACAGACAAAGCAGTATGCCTGAGTTCATCTCTGGTTCCATGTGTAGTCCTGAGCCATATTTCATTACGACTTGCAATCGATATCTGCCGCTCAAGTTCAATGAATATTAAACTATTGACACAGAAAATATCAGTTGGTGCTGGCAGGGAGTGAGGGAGTATGAAATCAGAATGTCTGCTTGTCAAAATACTTGTCACATAATTGATGTTTTAAAAGTTATGGATGTGCCAGGCAGATGGTCTCCTTAGCTAACCTGCTGAGAAATCAAAGCTCTGAAAGTGACTTCCATAAATCTGCTACTTTATTATCCCGCATAAGGAACCAACCAAGGAATCTCCCAGTGTGCTTTAAAAATAAAACTGGGTTAACTGCTATCACTTGAGATTCACTAGTAGTGTTATTGTCTTCAAAGGTTATGAGTTCAGGTCCATTCCAGCTTAAAAATCTTTAGCCCAGATGATCTAGTCATTATTATACTGCTGTCTGCAGGAACAGGTTATGTGAGATTAGCTACCTACCTGACTTCTATATTACACCAGTGATCATATTTGAAAAAGCGCATTATCTGTAAAGTTCTCTGGAAAATCTTGAGGGCATTAAACCCAATAAATAACCTCACATCCTTCTTGTTGGCAATGCTGTTCATAGAAGGGAACCTGTCCACACACCTGGTTTGAAAGTCATAAAACTACAAATGCTGGAAATCTGAAATAAAAACAGAAAAAAAACACTTAGCTGGTTAGGCAGCATCTGTGCAGAAAGAAACAGGGGTGAAGTGTTAGGTCAAAGACCTTTTATTATAACATGTAAAGAGAGAAAACAAGTCCATTTATGATGCAGAGAAGGTTGGAGAGGGGTGAATAAGACAATAATGATATCTCTGATAAGGTGAGGCCAGGGTTGCTGTGGGGATAAGTTGAAGAGATTTGCTAGTTGATGGGTTAATGGAAGGCAGAAAAAGTGAAAGTGAATAAGAACTATGAAATATGGGCTTTGGAGCAAAGAATAAACTGGAACTGTGAACCTCAACACATGCTCCCACAACACAGGGACTCTATTTAGCAGCAATCTTCTGTTCTTTGGGCAGCTGGGCAGGGAATAAATGTGGCTATATCAATGCCCTGAGCCCAACTTCACATAAAAATTGTTGAATTAGCAGCTTCAAAGCGCAAGCAACTCAATATGATGGAAAAGGACAGGATGGAATGGATTGCCCTGTAGGATCAGGCATTAAAATCAGAAAACTCCCAGAGCACACTTTCTTGGAGTGCTGGAGCTGGGGAAAAAGCAATGGTCTCTTTGGTACAGTCCTGTTGACACAATGTAACAGCCCCTAAGATCAAAGTCTGGTACCTTCAAGATTTTACAGAATCTGGCTCAAGTCAAGGCAATGGTTACACTTTACCAATGATGAAGCAAGATTCACCTCATTTCATTGAAACAACACACTGAATCAACAACACAGGTACAGACCCTTCTATCCAACAGAACCTTCTCCATCCAACAGAACCTTCTCTATTCTACTTCTTCCAGCTTATCTAATGGTTCTCAACTTGCTATAGCTGCCCACATTTTTCAGTGCGTTACATCGGCTGCATCACATCTTATTGCTGTGTATCCTTTCATAGAATTTAATCACATGGGCTGCAGTAATATGCTGATTGGGACACATACCTCACACAGGACAAGACTGAGAGCCACTAATCCACTCTCAATCATATCCTTTTATTCCTGTTTCTGAGATATTTACTTAAAATTTTGAAGCGCCCAGCTGTGAATTATATTCTGAAGATTAAAAGAGAGCACTATGCAGGTATAATTGAGCTTTTTTGTATATACTTGGCAATATTGGCACAAATCTAAGACCCTTGTAGATGTTTTTCTGAGTTTTCCATTCAAATTCATTTTATTCTCACCAAACATAAACTGCCATGAAACACCACCAGGCACCATTAAAAAAAATATTTTGCTTTAAAAGTACTCCTTGATTTATTTAAACATAACTTGGTGGAAATATAGCTGAAGATGTTATCATCTTAGCAAAATGTCTGGTGCACTACCTCGAGCTACCCAATTTAAAATAACTTTAAAAATTTCTTTTAGAACCATAGAAAAACTACAGCACAGAAAAACAGGCCATTCGGCCCTTCTCGTCTGTACCAAAACATTATTCTGCTAGTCCCATTTACCTGCACCCAGCCCATAACCCTCCAGACCGCTCCCCTCCATGTATCTATCCAATTTACTCTTAAAAGTTAAGAGTGAGCCCGCATTGACTACATCAGATGGTAGCCTGTTCCATACTCCCACCACTCTGAGTGAAGAAGTTCCTCCTAATGTTCCCCCTAAACCTTTCCTCTTTCACCCTAAAGCCATGTCCTCTCATACTGATCTCTCCTAATCTAGGTGGAAAGAGTCTACTTGTATTAACTCTGCCCCTCATAATTTGGTAAACCTCTATCATATCTCTCCTCATTCTTCTGTGCTCCAAGGAAGAAAGTCCTAACCTGTTCAATCTTTCCCTGTAACTCAACTCCTGAAGACCCAACAACATTCTGGTAAATCTCCTCTGCACTCTTTCAATTTTACTGACGTCCTTACTGTAGTTTGGCAACCAGAACTGCACACAATACTCCAAATTTGGCTTCACCAATGTCTTATACAACTTCACCATAACATCCCAACTCCTATACTCAATACTTTGATTTACGAATGCCAGGATGCCAAAGGTCTTCTTTACAACCCCGTCTACCTGTGACTCTACTTTCATGGAATTATGTATCGGAACTCCCAGATCCCTTTGTTCCTCCGCACTCCTCAGTGTCATACTGTGTATGTCCTCCCTTGATTTGTCCTTGCAAAATGCAACACCTCACACTTGTCTGCATTAAATTCCATCTGCTGTTTTCTGGACTATTTTTTCATTTGGTTCAGATCTCTCTGCAAGCTCTCCTGCCTTCTGTCTTCCTCCCTTTTTGAGCAAGGAAATCACATTTGCTGTTTTCCAATCTTCTGATGCCCTCACTGAATTTACCAAGATTTGAAAATTTTCTACAAATTGGTCCAGGATCTCTGACTACAGGGTAGAAATGGATAAAGAATAATTTGTCTTCACTTGCATAACTGTACTGCCACTCCAAAGCCAACAATGCACAGGAAATGGGAAGAGTACCTTTCAATTATATTTTGATGACAGATGCATACCAACTGACATTACTATCAAATGATATACTAGATCCTGTGTTACGACTGACTATTCTGTGATTGTGCATATTATGTGAATAATTCCATTCAGAAGGAAAGACAAAGATGGTAAGGGAACCTTGAATGACGAGAGAGATGTGAATTTAGCCAAGAAGAAAAAGGAAGCATATGTAAGGTTGAGGAAGTTAAAATTGAAAGAGCTCAAGAGGAATATAAAGAAGCCAGAAAAGAACTCAAGAAGGGAACTAGGAGGGGCATGAAAAGTCCTTGGCAGAACGTTGTGGGCCGAAGGGCCTGTTCCTGTGCTGTACAAGTGAGAATAATATCAGTGATAGTTTTAACATGGATAGTTTTGCTTTGCTGTCAATGTTGTTCTACTAGGATAGAACATTATCTGTTGATAGAATATTTGGCTTGACATGTATAAATCTGAGTACACAAAACTAAAAACATGAGAAAAAGAAGCAGGAGTCAGCCACTTGGCTCCTTGTGCCTTCTCTGTCATTCAAGATAGCAGCTGATCTTTTACCTCGGTGCTACTTGCCTGCACCATCTCAAGTTCCCTTCATTCCTGCGGTATTCAAAAACCTTTCAGTCTCATTTTTGACTATACTTAGTGGCTGAACCCCCTTGGATAGAGAATTCCAAAGACTTGTTACATTCTGGGTAAAGAATGTTATTTTCATCCTGAAGGGCTTACTTTAAGACAGTGATCCCTGTCTCGAGACCACCCCCTCCCACCCAGTGGAAACATCATTCCTGCATCTACCCTGTCAAGCTAGACAAGGTGGCATAGGGTGCAGCTAGTAAAGGCGCTGTCTCACAGCTCCAGTGTTCCAAGTTCAATTTGATCGCTGGTGCTGTGTGGAATTTGTATGTTCTCCCAGTGACTGTGTGGATTTACTCCACGTAGTCTGGTTTCTTCCCACATTCCAAAGACATGCAGGTTGATTTGTTAATTGATCACTGTAAGTTACCACATGTGTAGGTGAGTGGTAGAATCCGGGGGAGTTGATGACAGCATTGGGAAAATAGGATATAGGGAAAATTAGTGGGGGAATTAGTGAGGGAATTAATGGGATTACTCTGCGAAGAGGAATAAACACAATGGCTTGCTATGATGCAAGGAAACATAATAATTTTATCTACTTAAATTAGATCACATTCTTTTAAACTATGGGAGTTTCAATGCTGATTGCTTAATCTTTCCTCATGGAGCAAGCCCACCACCTCTGGAATCAACCTTGTGAATATTTGTTGTATTTCCTTTTTCACAAATATGTCCTTCCTTTTGTAGTCCAGGAAAATAACTACAGTCCATTTTGTAGACGCTACACAACATTGCACATACTCGTTCACCAAGGCTAAATACATTTACATCTGTAATCTTGCACTTAAGTCCTCTTGCAGTAAGGTCTTACTAAATGCTTGCTGTACCTGCACATTAACTTTCAGTGACAGGTGCACAAAGTCCTCTGGCCTCCTCTAAACATATAAGCCTTTATATCTCTCACCACTCATTTTCTTCTTCCCAGCAGAGAACTTCACATTTTTCATCTTCCATCTGCCATGTCCTCACCCATTCATTTAACCCTGCCCCTGTCACAATGTTGATTGAGAGCAAACTTACAGAGAACCCAGATGTGGCACACCGATACAAGACTGGAGTCAGGATACTTCCTCAGGACAAACACAGGCAATAACTGGAAGGAATCTTGCCTC
>JARFYF010000055.1:30547457-30558361 GCA_030265395.1 Rhina ancylostomus
GGAACAGCACCTCATCTTCCGTCTGAGCACATTGCAGTCTTCAACACTCAATATTGAATTCTACTACTTCAGCTAACTTGATTTCTGTCTGTCTCAGTTGTCCATCTGTGATTCTGGGTCAGTTTATTTGTTGCTTCCCCCCCCCTCATTTTTTCTTCTTTTCCCTCTGGGAGTTGAGGACGTGCCCAGCTTGACCTGCCCGGCATGTCTTCCTGCTCTGCATTTTGCAACTCCTAAATTCTTTTGTCTCTGTTCTTTGGTCTGTGTTCTCACTCTCCAACTGCTCCCATTCACCCACTGACCAGATCACCTTGTTTATAGCTTACCCCCATGGCTACTCCAGTTTTTCCCCCATCAGAGACATCCCCCTCCCTGCAGCTTAACAAACTTCTTGTCTCACCTTCCCAGTTCTGATGAAGGGTCTTCGACCTGAAACGTTGACGCCATTTCTCTTCCCACAGATGCGGCCTGACCTGCTGAGTATTTCCAGCATTTTCTGGGGTTTTTTTAAATTTCGGATCCTTAAGGTCATGCTTGCAGACTGAGTGGGGTGTGGTCCGTCTCTGGGTTTCGATTTTGGTGAAAGTGTGACTCCCAAGCTTCCATTTGCCTGTCAGTGTAACCCCCTGCCTCACTCCCACTGCAGCCTCTTCACCCTCCGCTTCCTGTTCCATTTCAATGAATTTCAACTTAAGCTCTGTGAACACCACCTTACCTTCCTCCTGGGCACATTGTAACCTTCCAGACTTAACACCAAATTCACAATTTATAACTATTCAACAGTTTTGTTATTTTCCTGTCAGATTTTGAGCATACACTTCACATTCCTCTTGCAATAATTATTTTCCATCAACCCTTCCCCTGACTGCCGCTCTTTCTTAATACCACCTTCCGCCATCATTCCTTGCCAATTAATCCCTCCTGACCCCCACCTAATCATGCCTTCCCTTTTATTCTCTCCTCTCTTCCACCATGTCTTTTCATCTTCAAACCCATTTGCTCTCCGAAGTTACCCAGTTCCGATAAAACGTCCTTGAACAAAAACATTCAGTCTCTTTCTTCACAAACGCTGCCTGACCTGTTGAGTATTTCTGGCATTTTCTTACGTGCCTTTGCAAAGTGCATTCAATTCCTGCGACACTCACAAATCAAAATGCGCAACAGAAAGGAATTCCTGGCAAAGGCTGAAAAATGAGAGCATTCTGCCAGACTGCAAAAAAGTCATTGTAAATAACTGAAGAACAGTTGTTTGTTCAACCACTAAATAAAACATGCCACTTGAATGACAAAAGCACTTGGTTTGCTTCAATACTCTAAAAGGGGAAGAAGAGATAATGCCTCAGAATTGCATATTTGTGAAGGCAGATGTTAAAAGAAATCCATATGTTGCTGTCAAAAAGTACCAGTTGTCAGACTCCTATAAAGCTTCCATCACATTAATTCAAGGTCTGTTTCCAGTCCTCTCATTTACAACATGGCAGGTCTGCAAATATTAACCTTGCGCTTCATTGAAATTCTCCTTGCAAATGAAAAGAAGGACTCATATTTCACAACAATGCAATCAATGGGGAGAGAAGCCAAAGGGAAACGCAATGGAAACATCCTGTGCATTTACTCTAAAGAGTTTGATCATTTCATCTCTATTTGTTCCATGGTTACGTGTAAGCAAGTCACCCGAACAAAATAAAATTGACACTTCTTACAAATTTCAGTCATTTTGGGGTGAAGTATTAGAATTGTAGTCTTTTTTATATCTGATCACATTGCTCTTTTCATATGTGTAAGGATTGCAGTGCTGTAAATGTACATGCGAAAAATCTGCCAAGATGCAAACTCATTGGATGTCTGCAGACATCATTGTGCATTTGTAAAACAGCTGGTTTGTCACTTGATCACAAGGGTCAGTGTAAAGGCAGCACTGAAATTAAATATGCAAATTGAGGGTCTGCTGACTCTGCACAATCGCCAAGGTCAACATGTGCACAGGATTATGGAGTATTCACAGCAGCAGGTGTCCCGTAATAGACTTCCACCCCTACAAAAATTACTGCACTTCCCCCCCACCACTCACTGTATCCGCCACAAGGAAAAGGAACAGCTGTAACACAGTACATATCAGAGCAATGTTAGATGTTTATTTAGAGAAATACATCCAGCATTTGGGGCAAAAAAAAACATTCTGTTGAAGGAACGATAGAACACTACAGCACAGAAAACAGGTCAATTCGATCCTTCTAGTCTGTGCCAAAAAGTTATTCCGTTAGTCCCACTTACCTGCACCAAGTCCTTAACCCTCCAGACCTCTCTCATCCATGTATCTATCCAATTTATTCTTAAAACTTAAGAGTGAGCCTACATTTACTACATCAGATGGCAGCCCGTCCCACACTCCCACCACTCTCTGAGTGAAGAAGTTCCCCTTAATGTTCCCCCTAAACAGTCCCCTTTCACCCTAAAGCCATGTCCTCTCGTACTCATACACACAGCAGCATCTGTGGCAGGAAAGGAATCGTTGATGTTTTGGGTTGAAACCCTGCATCAGGAAAGATTTCAACCTGAAATGTCAACAATTCTTTTCTTGCTGCTGCTCGACTCACTGAGTTCCTCCAGCAGATTGTTGCTTCGGATCCCAGCATCTGCAGTCTCTTCGACTCCAAGTATTGTGTGGAAAAAATACCCTCCTGCCCCAATTGTGCCTCAGCAGCATGTTCTGCTATTAACAGTAAAATAAGTATAACAGCAACATTGCTGCTGGATTAAGGATCTGGAGATGCAAGTTCAAATCCCACGTGAGCATCTGGGGAATTTAAATTCAGTAAATTTAACAATCTGCAATTAAAATGCTGATATCACGAATGAAGGTGGTACTGAATTGTCATGGACACCCATCTGACTCACTACTGCCCCTGAAGAGGGAAATAAAATCCGCATCATTACTGGGTCTGGATGACATATGATTCCAGTTCCACAATGGTTGGTTTATAACTGCCCATTATATCACATCATTCTTTGTGCTAAAACACCAAGACCTTGATCATCCAAAATGCAACTGCTCAGAAAGGTGGCTCACCACCACTTAAAAGGCAATTAAGGGATAGGCTTTCATGGTAGCCTTGCTAACAATCCCTATCCTATGAGTCGTTAAAAAGAAATTTTGAAGCAATGAGAAACTTAAGGCAACACACTCAATGCCTGACAGATGCTCAGTGATAACTGTATATTGTATAAATGCTGATTGTAAAACACAATACAGTGGCTGCCCAATTTGGCCTGGTGGGAAGTTTGATGCCCAAACAGAACATTTCGTTTTAAAACAAAATATAACCAAAAAGAAATGGCATTGTCCCTAGACCTTGCCATTTCAACCATGGTTCATCATTAACATTCATTAAAACAAACAGGAACTGCAATAAAGATAGCTTCAGTGTTTTGACAGATGGCACACTGAGCTTAACGCTGAAGCTAACTTGGATTGGATCCCCTTCATTTTAGGAATGGCTACAGTAAGAGGAGAAACCTAGAGACCAGAAGCAAAGGCATTAACCCTTCCCTCTGCTCATGGCACACATGCCAACTGCATTTTTAGATCTTACACCGTTATGAAGGAATGATTCCAAACATCACCCAACTCACTGCTGCACTGACAAACGACATCAGCCAAAATGTTACTGAGAGCACCATTACAACACCAACTAAAGTAAAACCACAAACTTCATATGGAGGATTGCTTAACTGGTCATTTTAGGCTTCAAACTATAATGAATGGAGTGGCACAGGGATCAGAGCCGAGGCCTCAACTTTTTTTTTAATTTTTAAAATGTTATTTACAGCGTGGTAACAGGCCCTTCTGGCCCAACGAGTCCACGCCACCCATTTTAAACCCACGTTAACCTACCCATATGTCTTTGGAATGTGGGAGGAAACCGGAGCACCCCGAGGAAACCCACGCAGACACGGGAGAACGTACAAACTCCTTACAGGCAGCAACAGGAATCGAACCCCGATCGCTGGTGCTGTAATAGTGTCATGCTAACCGCTACGCTACCATGCTGCCCCATACAATCTTTATTAATGGTTTAGATGAAGGGGTTGGAATGTATTGTATGGGGGTTTCCTGATGATACAAAGATATGCCAGAAAAACAAAGTGGTGAGGACGCCACAGAGCCTGCAAAGGAATATAAACGAGTTAAATGAGTAGGCAAAATTATGGCAGGTGGCAGGTTGCATTCAGATACAGCAAGTGAATGGCAAATAGAATGTTAGCCTTTCGTGCAAGGGGGATGAAGGTTTGCCTCTACAGTAGAGGACATTGAGACCACCTGAGGTACCACATACAGTTCTTCTCTTCTTAGTTAATGAAGGGTGGGATTGCCTGGGAGACAATGCAGAGAATGTTTGCTAAATTGATTTAGGTATGAGGGGTTACGTCATGATTAATCTGATTGGGTGCATATTCTCTGAAAAATAATGGATGTTCTTTATGAAACCCATCAATTTCTGAGGGATTCCAACATGGTAGAATCTGTGAGGTAGTTTTCTCTAGTGGGGGTGGTGGCCTATATCACAGGGAACACAGATTTCCCATTTAAAGCTGAGATAAGGAGGAAATTCTTTTCTCAGAGAGTTTGTCTACTACATAGGCTGGCTCATTAAGTATGTCCAGTGCTGAAATAGAGTTTTGGAGCTTCAGGATTCTGAGGAACAAGCAGGAAGGTGTCTAGGAACAGAGGAGATGCCTTGAATGGTGGAACAGGCTGAAGGAGTCATTTGGCCAATTCCTGCACTGACTTATGTTCTTATGAGAACAACAACTACAAGAAGCGGGTCCTCCCCAGGTTACAGCAGGGTTCCATCCCGAACAGTTTGCAAGTCGGAAATGTAGCCGTGAATCAAGTTCCCACCCGGCAAAGATGCCTGCAGCAGCCGGCAAATCCATCCCTCCTTCCTCCCAAATGCTTGTTCGTATGTACAGGCCATCGATGGGTTGATAGAGGCAGTTAGACAGCGAGGGCATGAGCAAAGGCTGTGGAGTGAGAACAATCAGAGAGTGAGAATACAAACAAAGGTACATAAGTATTGTGCACTGCCGAGCTGTAGGCTGTGTCCAGCAGGTCAGGCTCTGCCAACAGAGAGGTGCTGCCTGACCGACTGAGCATTACCAGCATTTTGTTTTTATTTCAGATTTCCACCATCGGTAGTCTTCTACTTCATATACAGTGAATGAGTAAAACTGAAGGGACTACCTGGTCAAAGTCAAGGTTAAGTTTATTGCCATCTGCACAAGTACATGTGTGCACAGGTACAATGAAAAACTTAACTTGCAGCAGCATCACAGGCACAGAGCATCAAATAAGCAGCATTCACAAGAAAAACATAAATTAAGCATGAATTATACACAATCTTTACAAGATGGAACACAATTAGAACAAAAAAAAGTTCATTGTGGTGCAAAGTGGTCATCGTGTTGTTATACTGAGGTAGTGATTAGGATTGTGCAGATTGGTTCAAGAAATGAATGATAGATCAGCTGATCCTGAACCTGGTGGTGTGGGACTTCAGGCTTTTGTTCCTCCTGCCTAATGGTAGCTGCGAGAAAATGGCATGGCCTGGATGTTGGGCATGTTTGATGATGAATGTTGGATCCTTGAGGCAGCACCTCATGTAAATACAACCAATGGTGGGGAGGGATGTGCCTGTGATGTATTTGGCTGAGTCCACTATTCTATGCAGCTTCTTATGTTCCTGCACGTTTGAATTGTTATACCAGGCCATAATGCAACTAGTCAGGATACTTTCAACTGTACATCTGTAGAAGTCTGGCATCAAATTTGGACATACCAAAATCACTCCCAGCCTGCTGAGTTTGCAAACGCTTCTTAACAGCAGAAGAGAACTGACCCTTCAAATGAGCTTCCCACTACAAAAGCTGCAAAGAATTGCACTAGGTTTCTGGAACTAAAAGACATCCAGTCAAAGCTGTTTGAATGGAGGTAGCTCAGAAGATAAATGGTGTTTTGTGGGTTCCAACAGCCCAAGAGAGCAGAGAGCAGCTTAGTGGCAACAAGTAGAATACCAAAATAAATGCACTCAAGTTTGCAGTCATTAACTTGTTGTACATCAAGCCAAGCTAAATTTATGGACTGCAGGACTTATGGAGGTGGCTCCTTGAAATCATCGTAACATCCTTGAAACTTATCATGTTTTGAATCCTTAGTTTAGTGACAAGTTTCCCCCAGAGTTCCTGGTCTAGCCAATTATTATGCCCCAACTGACTCCTAAAACACATCATCTTGCTGTTTGGGGGCACATGGTGAATGCGAATTGTGTGCAATGTTACCAGCTTTACAAAAATGATTGCTCTTCCAAGGACATCATTGGATGAAAATGCTGAAGTTATGAAAGGTGCTGTATAAATGCAAATGAACTCTTTATTAGATCTGTGTAGTCAGAGGTGGCTGCCATCAATCAAGCACTTGAAAGTAGGTTACATCATGTGTTCCTAACCATTCTTTCTTCAGGACCTGGGCATTACTGCAATGCCAGCATCTATTGACAGTTCCTAATTGCCCTTGAGAAGGTGTTGAGGAGATAACTTCTTGAGCGGCAGCATCCCTTCTAGTGAAGCCTTCTGACAGTGCTGTTGGGCAGGGTGGTCCAGAGTTTTGATCTGGCAATGACAAAGAACTGGCGATACATTTCCAAATTCAGGCTAGTGTATCACAGAAGGGAACCTGCAGGTGATGGTGTTTCCGTGAATTTGCTGTTCTTGTCCTTCTTGGTGGGACAGGTCGTGGGTTTGGGAGATGCTGTTGGAATAGCCTGGGTGAGAAACTGCAGTGCATTTTGCAGATGGTATGCATTGCAGCCACTGTGCACTGTTGGTGGAGAGAATGTTCAGGTTGGTTGATGAGGTGCCAGTCAAGTGGACTGTCTTGTCCTGGAAGGCGTTGAGCTTCTTGAGAGTTGTTGGAGCTGCATGCATCTAGGCAAATGGAGAGCATTCCAGCACATCCTTGACATGCCTTGGAGATGGTGGAAAAGCCTTGGGGTGGTAGGAGGTAAGTCATAATATCCTGACTTTGACCTGCTCTTGTAGCTGGTCTAGTTGAGTTTCTGGTCAATGGTGACTCCTCCTCTTTAGGGTATGGATGGTGATGAATTCAGTCTTGGTGGTGCTATTCAACATCAAGGGTGGGTGATTAGAGATGGTCAATATTATTAATATCACCTGCCACTTACATTGTCTGTATCGAGATAACGTGGCATGGAATTGCTGGGCTTTGCACAAGGTTAGGAAGGAGAGGAGTGAATCTTCAACATGAACAAGTGAAAGCAAATTGGTAACTATTAAAGAACCAGATTTATGAATATCACATGGTACCATATATACGAAAGAACTGCTGGGGCCGAGGTCACTAAGGATTGCAAAATGTGTTGTGGTTTTGAAGAATAAAATGATTGCCACAAAGTTAACACTGGCCAATAGATCAGCCTCCTTGTTTTCCATCCACCTTTGCCACAGAAAGAAACAATTGGACTTGTTCCCGCCCCAGGCAATTCAGCACTGGCAGTACAAAAGCTTTGGAAGGTCAAGACTTTGTAATTCAATATTAAGGCAATAATAGAATTTATACACCACATAATATCAACAGTTTTCTAAAGGTAGACATATATAATTAATTTTCATCAAAAGGTAAGGCAAAGCATGCCATATAAAGTTGGGAAGTCATATTGCTGCTGCATAAAACTTTGGTGAGACCACATTCGGAGTATTGTGTGCAATTCTGGTTGCCACACTACAGGAAGGATGTGGAGGCTTTGGAGAGGGTGCAGAAGAGGCTCACCAGGGTGCTGGCTGGATTGGAGAGTACTAGCTATAAAGGAGAGGTTGGACAAACTTGGATTGTTCTCCCTGGAGTATCAAAGGCTGAGAGGAGACCTGATAGAGATTTTTACAATAATGAGGGGCATAGATAGGGTAGACAGTCATTAGGATGTTGCCCGGATTAGAGAGTATTAGCTACAAGGAGAGGTTGGGCAACCTTGGAATGGTTTTCTCTGGAGCATCAGAGGGACAACCTATTTTATATACTTCTATTAGATAAAATTATGAGAGGCATAGATAGGGTAGATAGTCAAGAGTATTGTTTCCTGAGGGTGGAACTGTCAAATATTAGATGGGAGAGGTTTAAGGAGAGTAGGAAAGTTTCAAGGAGTTTTTTTTTACACAGAGAGTGGTAGGTGCGTGGAATGCACTGCCAGGGGAGGTGGTGGAAGCAGATACAATAGCAATATTTGAGAAGCATTTAGAAAAATACATGAACAAGCAGGGAATAGAGGGGTATGGACCACGTGCAGGCAGCTGGGACTAGTTTAGATTGGCATTATTGGTCAGTGCAGACATGGTGGGCTGAAGGGCCTGTTCCTGTGCTGTGCAGTTCTATGCTCATGAAATAATGTACAGCAGAAGACAATTTTACTTGCATCTATTATTTTTTATAACTAATGAATCAGTCCAACATCAAAATAAAATAAGTATTTTGCTGCCATTTCTGATTTTTCTCCCCGCAGTTTGTAGTAGGTCCAGAGACTCCAGGACAATCCTGGAAAGTTGGAAAGTCTTAATGCAGTTGATACAGCTTATGGTTCTGTAATCAAGTGGCTGAAACCAGTCTATTCATGGCAGAGGGTGAATTCACTGCTGCAAATACTTGACTATTTCCACCTAATATTGCTGTTTTAGCATATTCCCGTTTTTGCATTAGGTTTGCTATAAATCTGAAAGAATAGATTTGCATGTCAATTGACATGTAGGATGCAGCATTGAAGTGGACCAGAGCCAAGATTACCCACTTTCTCACTATCGACTCAAGCCGCAGGTTACTCTTGATCTATGACCTGCTCATGTTGTCAAACGTAGCCAGACCTGCGAGGGGTAGAGTATTTCACTTCTTATTGCATCGGCACAGAGCACAATGTAGTCACCAGCTGAGACAAGCTCAGCAGCTATGAAGCATGGCTTGTCTGGAGAAGAAAATATTTCTACTGGTGTGAGAGAGGAGTCTCTCGAGTTGGGCTGGAAGGCAGAAAGGTCTTGGCTAGACAGCAGGTCACAGCATGGATCTGACAACAATTAATTGAGTACTGTGACTCCATTTTCAGATACAAAGATTAAAAAGGTAGAAAAGAAGAAACCTGTGATGTTAAAACAGACTATGCAAATCAATTGTTTTTGACTAGCTGTTATTTCTCATATTTCCTTATGATACAGTCCCTTGGGACTATGCCAGCTTTCAGAGCCATCCCCTTCCCTCATTTATTTCCCAGTAACCTATTCTCTCACACACGATCACTAACACTCCCCTGATTCTGCCCCTAATGCCTTCACGAGGGACAAATTACAGGGGCCAATTAACTTCCTGACCTGCACATCTCTGGGATCTAGAAGGCAACCAGAGCAGCTGGGGGGAAACCCATGTGGTCACAGGAGAAATACACCCACTTCACATGGTCGGCACCCAAGGTCAGGATCAAAGCCCAGTTGCTGGAGCTGCAAGACAACTGCATTAAATGATAGTGCACACAAAGCAGATTACTGCTCACCACTCATGATTATAAACCAATCCACAGTTGTGCAGAAGCACTAAGAGCACAGGGATCACATTGTTGAGAATCAGGGAGGAGTTGAAGCAAAACTGCTGCTGAACAAAAATAACAGGCGCATACTTAAAATAATTGAAAATGCCCTTTCTTCAACTGGACAGGTTGAACAGTTTCAGCTTGTTAGCTCCAGAGACCAATTATACGTTGTTTGAGATTCATTCTTGCACTTCAAAACATTTAAGCTCTGATAGAATTCTCGGCTTGTCATCATTGCCAGGGATTCCTCTGCATATCCATTTGTTCAATAAACAAAGGCTCTATTCCAAGAGTCACTGAAGAGTATGCATTACCTTATTCCGTTCACAAGTTAAAATAAAAAGGAACTGCAGAAAATTATCCCTTCTCCAACTAACCACACTCCTCCAAAGTGGTAACTACAGCAGGTGAAGGCAGATAGTAAACGACTGATGAAAGCAATTGCCCCAATTCAAACTGCATCTAACCAGTGCTATTTCCACTCAAGACAACCCACAATATACTAGATTAAAATAAAAAGAGAACAAAGATAATCATCTCTTGAACTCATCAACATCAATGAAAATCATCCGATGCGCCTTCATGGTCAGGGGCTGATGCATAATTATAGTTTTCTGACCAAACCTGACCCGATGATACAAAGATAGGTGGAGGGGCGGGTAGTGTTGAGGAAGCGGAGAGTCTGCAGAGAGACCTGGATAGACTAGGAGATTGGGCAAAGAAGTGGCAAATTAAAGACTATGTTGGAAAGTGTACAGTCATGCACTTTGGTAGAAGAAATAAACGGGCAGACTATTATTTAAGTGGGGAGGAACTTCAAAATTCAGAGATTCAAAGGGTCTTGGGAGTCCTCGTGTAGGATACCCTAAAAGTTAACCTTCAGGTTGAGTCGGTGGTGAAGAAGGTGAATGCAATGTTGACATTCATTTCTAGAGGAATAGAATATAAGAGGAGGGATGTGATGTTGAGGCTCCATAAGACATTGGTAAGACCTCACTTGGAGTACTGTGTGCAATTTTTAAATTTTTTATATTTTATTTACAGCCTGGTAACAGGCCCTTCTGGCCCAACAAGTCCACACCACCCATTTTTAAACCCATGTTAACCTACCCGGATGTCTTTGAAATGTGGGAGGAAACCGGAGCTCCCAGAGAAAACCCACACAGGCACAGGAGAACATACAAATTCCTTACAGACAGCGACGGGAATCAAACCCCGATCGTTGGCGCTGTAATAGTGTAATACTAACCGCCATGCTACCGT
>JARFYF010000055.1:30601684-30611824 GCA_030265395.1 Rhina ancylostomus
CTTATTCTGCATTCTCCCCTCTTCCTTTCCAGTCCTGATGAAGGGTCTCAGCCCAAAACATTGACTGTTTATTTCCCTCCATGGATGCTGCCTGACCTGCTGAGTTCTTCTGACACTGTGTTCCCAATTCCAGCATCCACAGAATTTCTCGTCTCCTTTCTCAAAGTCGTCCCTGTGTCACCTGAAGTTAGATTCCTTGCCCTTTCTAAACTGTCTTTCTGTGTGTTCTGGAGATTTTACTAACCTCTCCTGCACTTCTCCTTCCCTTTAACCTTTTCTTCAATTTTCCATGCCATTGACCCCCCCCCCCCCCCCACTGTTTAGTTTGAAGCCCTATCTACAGCCCTAGTTATGCAATTTGCCAGGACTCTGGTCCCACATGATTCAGGTGGAGCCCCTTCTTCCCCAGTACTGGTGCCAATGTCCTACAAATTCAAACCCAATTCTCCCACACCAATCTTTGAGCCCCATGTTTACCTCTAATCTTGCTGACTCTGTGCCAATTAGTACATGGCTCGGATAGTAATCCAGAGATTATTACCTTTCTGGATCTGCCTTTTAATTTAGTCCCTAGCGACTCATATTCCTTTAGCAGAGCTTCATTCCTCATTCTATTTTTATCATTGGTATCCACATGATCTTTCTGGTTCTTTCTCTCCCACTCCAAATTCCTCTGCAGACTAGATGAGATGCACTGAACCCAAGCAGCGGGCAGGCAACACAGCCATCAGGATTCTTTCTCCTAGCAAAAGAGAACAGTGTCTATACCTTCAACTATATGGTATCTCCAGTTACTTCTGCATTTCTCTTCTCTCCCCCCTCTTGATATGGCACTGTGTTATGGTTAGGTTGCTCATCTGTCCTACAGCCCTCACTCTTGTCCACACCAAACCTCAAACCTGTTAGACAAGTTTAAGAGCTGAGGTTCATCAACACTACCTCCTGGACCCCTCTACCTGCCTCACTCAGTCAAACCCTCCTGTCCCTGACCACTGACTGAATTTGATGTAGATATTCAAAGAGGTGTGACAACCTCCTGAAACACAGCATCCAGATTATTCTCCCCTTCCTTGATATGTCACCGTGTTTGAAGCTCAAATTCCAGCACATTAACTTTGAACCAGAGTTCCTCAAGCAACCAACACTTGCTGCAGATGTAGTCACCACAATGGGGTCCACTAGCACCCACATCATGCAGCTATAACACATCACCTGACTGTCCATCTCTATTTTATTTAATTAGTTGCAAAGTGTTGCTTTAATAAATACTTTACTGTTATTATCTAATTAATGCTGTTCAAATCAGACTACAAAGCAATTGAGGAAAGAATAGTTAAAGGACCTTACCCACTTTTACCAGGGTCCCTTACACTACCCCACTCACACAATGGCCACTCTGCTAGAAGCTGTCTCTCTTTTATTGACTGCTTGGTCTCCCAATTAGCAAATCTAGCTGCTGCAAAGCTATGCTCTGCCTCCTGCCTTGGAAATCTCACCAGTCAGCTGGGCTGGTGTACTCATGGTGTTCATGAGAAATGGAAAAATGGATTTCGTTGATCTATTTTACATTGCTAGCAAAATAGGTTTTAGAACAATGGCTTGCAACTGCTATATGCAGCTTAAATTGGTTTGTCAACCACATCACAAAGAAACAATAAGTAACTGCAGTTCAAGCTTAACAACAGCAAAATTCTTGCCTTTTGTGCCCGAGGGAAAACTATTTAATCAAACAGGATATCTAAGTAAACAACAGGACTTATTTAATGATCTCAAAATCAATAAAAATGTAATCCCTAAAAGTAAATGAATAATAGTGATAAGTAATTATTGTGGTTAAGATTTCCCAGAAAATTCCAGGAGATTATTTAAAAAGAAGTAATTATGGCCCTATTGAAAGACCTCTGTATGATTTATTACATAAATAACCAGGTATAGATTTGTATGCTGCTAGAAAGCTTTTCTTTGCAATGAGCTGACCCAGTGATTACAGAAAGGCCTTGTATATGAGAGGGGACTCAAGATTTCTGAATGAGAAATGGAAAACTGGATTACCAGTACTCTTATGAAGCTACGAATGAGATATATTCTTAAGGTGAAGTAGTGGAAACTTTATTCAGTGCAATAACATGACGTTTACATTATATGATGAGTAATTCAGAAACTTGGACAATATGGAGACACTTCAAATATCACCACGACAGCTGAGAAATACAATTAATACAAGCACCCCTAGCATTATGGAGGGGTTGCATTCTTGGAAAACTGTCCATATCGTGATTTTCCATAATGTAAAACCTCATTTCTCATTGAATCCCATGTTATAAGTGGAGATGTGTTCCAATGGGATGTTTTTCTCTCAGCAGTAATGACTGTTCATGGCGGAGGGCCAATTAAGTGATTGCGTTGTCAGTTTCCAAAGCAAATCTCTTAAGTGGCCAGCAGCTGCGGTTGGAGACACAAGTGAGTGTAAATGCTTATTACCTTCCAGCCTTCAGTTTGAATGGAGATGTTCACTTTTAATTGCATATCAAATAGAGGTAAGATAGTTTAATGATGTAACTCACTACAAATAACAGTGGTCGTTTAGATTTACAACTTGCACTCAAACTTACTGTCTCTGTTTCAGACATCTTGAGGGTAAATAACATGGAAAACTCTTGAAAAAAATTGCTAGACAGCAAAATGAACCGAACGCGCTAAAATAACCCACCACCTTATCGGTGTGTGCATCAAGAAAGGCGAATTTAAAAAATAGACAAAATCTGTTGTTTCTTTGGCATTTTGTGTTTATTTATTTTCTTTCTCCCCACATAACTCCTGCAAGAGTGAATTTTATTCCATGTCTCAGATTCTGGGGTCATGATTCATGATTTGGGAGACATTATAGAGGTATGCAATATCATGAGGGGCGTAGAAAAGGTGAATGGTCACAGTCTTTTCCCCAGGTGAGTCTAAAATTAGAGGACATGGATTTAAGGTAAAAAGGAGATTTAAAAATGTCATGAGGGGGTTCTTTTTCACACGAAGGGAGGTGGATATATGGAACGAGCTGCCAGACCAGACAAAGCTGTCGACGTGGGTACATTTACAATGTTTAAGAGATATTTAGACAGGTACATGGATGATAGAAGGTTTAGAGGGATATGTACCAAGCACAGGTAATGGGGGTAGCTCAGGTAGACATCTTGGTCAGTATGGATGAGTTAGGCTGAAGGGCCTGTGTCTGTGCTGTATAACTCTGATTTTATGGCCACTAAACTAAGACAATAGTAAAATCCCACGTGGTTCAATCATACTCTGCAAAGAAGAAATCTGCTGAACTAACATGGTTACATACATCTCCAGACCTAGAGTAATGTGGTTGATTATTGAAATAGCTCAGCAAATAGACTCATTTTAAGGGCAATTAGGAATGAACAATACATTCCGGCCTTGTCAGTGGCTGCCACATGCCAAGGATGAATATGTCAATGCAACCACATGATGCCTGACCTGGAAATGCTTGGGGATAGCGATGAGTGCTCAAACTATTCCACTGCCTCGCATTTTATTCACAGATCTGGATCAGAATCCATGCAACTGAAAATGTCATATTCATTGCTGTGATTGACAGAATTGACAGACCGACCTCCCCCATTTGCTCTTCACTATCAGATGAGTGGGATTACATTCACCTGGTTCTATTTTTATCTATCCAATTGTAACCGGAGGATCACCCTCATTGGGTACTCTTCAGTTCCAACGCCAACTCTGATGTTTCCCAGCACCTCTCATTGGACCCTCCTCATCTGCAGCTATCCCGAAAGCATTGCAATAATTCCACTTGCACGTTTCTAACACCCAGCAGCACCTCTCCCATCCTCACCACTGACCCACACAACATGTCTCATGTCCAGTACTAGATGAGCAGGAAATTTCTCCCACTGAACTCTGAAGGATTGAAGCCGTTACACTCTATCCCTGATTACTAACTCCATAGCCCTTTACCAGCAACTGTCTGAAACTAAACCAGACCATTCGCAGTTTTGCTGTCATACTTGACCACGGTGAAGTTTGGACAACAGTTTGAGGGATCCCTATAACTGTCTGTCTCTATCTCATTGCCCAAATCTAGTTCTCCTTCCCCTAGACCATTCCCAAATCCTACATGGCCTTCCCCCTCCCTGTCTTTAATCTTCTTCTGTCCCAGATGTCCATGTCCCACTAACTCTGGATTCTTGATCATTTCCTAAATTAGTACCTCATCGTAGGCAGTTGAAACTTCAGTGACCAGGGGCCTCTTGGGAATTCCCTCTCTAAAGATCCCTGTCTCTCTGCTTCCCTTTCCATCTTTTAGATGCTCCCACTTATGAGGCTTAATCAAATTTTGTCTGCTAATGTTCCCATGAAGAGCCTCTGATTGTATTTCCATGTCAAGATGTGCCATTAAATTGTACTGTTACGAGAGGACTTGCATCATTTCAATCTTAGAATACCAACGTGGCAACAATTTATAAAATGAATATGAGCCATCATCAAGGACAATGTAAATGTGAATTCTCAGAATTTGAATGCTGGTATGAATCTTTTGTGGCAGACACATGAGATAATATGCCCAGCTTACAGAATTTCCAGTTTCCAAAAGGAAAATACTGTAGATTCTAGAAATCTGAAATAAAACATTAAGAATTGGAAATAGTCAGCAGATCAGGCAACATCTGTGAAGGGAGAAACAGAGTTAATGTTTCAGGTAGATCACTTTCATCAGAAACTCCCTTCCTCTAACTCTCTCTGTATCTTAAACTACTTTTAACACTTGCTGTTCCCAGTTCTGATGAAAGGTCATTGAGCTGAAACATTAACTCCATTTTCAGCTATTTCTGCTTTATTTTAAGATGGCTAATTTGACTATTGGGTTAGCAATACATATGGCCTCAGGCATTGGTAAATAGTTGCAATAAATCACTGCATGACATTAACTTGGCAAATGTTGACGCATACTTAGAAACTAGATTTAAAGTAAATGAAGAACACACAAACTGACAAAGATCACTGGCCATGTAGGTCTTGCTATCCTAATCAGAAGGACAAGAGGTACGACTGGCTTCAATCTGTAGCGTCTGTTTACTTTTCCAAGGTTGATGGTGATGCTTATAAGATTTTGCCTTTCAGGAGTTACCCAAATGCAAGGTCATCTGACCAGCAAACATGAAGAAAGCCATTCATTACTTACTCCATCTGATGGGTGAGCTGTCCATCCCAGTTCAGCTTGTGACTCCTTAGAATCCAACAAAACAACTAAAGATTAAACACAGAAAAAAAGGAGAAAAATTAGTAAAAAACCCACAAACGTCGATTGATTGTTTTTATTTAATTAGCAGTCCCAAAACTTAATCACATCGTGGAGAACCTTCATAGGTTGGGAGTTGAAATAATGACAAAGGGGAAGAGTTGGGGGTGCGGTGGGCAGGGAGGTCTTGAGAGCAATTTTATTTTTCTTCACGGTGTTCCTGATGCTATTCTGCGATTCAACACACAGAAACATCTGAGGTTCAGAACAGCATGGGATATATCTGGTAACTAATACCCTGCCCAAAATTACTCTGGTTAACACCAATGCAATTTCCTTGTGCAAATCATTTAACTGGCTCAGGCATGAGAGATAATTCCTGGCAATACCACCTCAGCAGCTATGTTCTGATTTTTTGGCTTGCAACACCCAAATAAGAACACTGGGAATGTACTTCCAAATGCTATCCAAATGGAGTGTGCACATTGTCTCACCTGTGTTATGGATGGATAAATATGGGGAGCAATATTATTGTGGTAAGAGCCTATTCAAACATTGTCCACAGACCTATAAATGTCTCTACTTCATAGCAAAACAATATGTAATGAAATTTATGAAAACGGATTTTGTAGCAGCAGCTATTCATTCTAGCAGGGTCAAACTACTGCTGAGATACCATACTGTGTTTCAGCTTTATAAAGAATAAAGCACCAGTGGCAGTAGGGTAGTGTGGTGTGCTGAGATCCAACATGTGGTGTGATGAGTGATTTCTCCCCACTACCTCTCAAATTTAAAAACCATTTAAAAAGCAGCCTTTAACAGCGGGTGCAGATGGACTTTAAGCAGTGCAGAATAAATCGAAGCAGGACTGCTTCTCGATGGCTGGTATTACAGTCAAGTTATGGTTGCACTGTTGCACCTTACAAGACCCTATCAGAAGGCCAGCAACAAAAAAAGAGCAAACAGTATAAATCAGCCCAAGTGAGACAGAATTAAGTTGCAGGCTTAAGATGATGTAATGTGAGCTAATGACGTTCAAGTATGGAGAAGCCACCCACCTCAGAAAGTGAGTGAGTGGGTGGGGAAAGACAGTAAAAGGTCAAGTGTGACAAAGATAGAGGGCAAGAGAGAAAAGAGGAAGAGTGGAAGGAGAGGCAGAAACATAGAATCCATGCATGTCTGTGGTATATATAAATGGCTCGAACAAAAAATGTAGACGGGCTGATTGGTAAGTTTGCAGATGACACAAAAACTGTTGGAGCTGTGGACGGGGAGAAAGGTTGTCAAAGGATACAGCAGCATACAGATAATTTGCAAGTATGGGCAGAGAAACGGCAGATGGAGTTTAATCCAGGTAAGTGTGAGTGTTGCACATTGGGAGGTCAAGTGCAAGAGGAAAGTATGCAGTAAATGGCAGGACCCTTAAGAGCATTCATGGACAGAGGGATCTTGGGGTCCAGGTCCATAGCTCCCTGAAAGTGACAACACAAGTAGATAAGGTGGTAAAGAAGGCATATGGCATGCTTGCCTTCATTGGTTGGGGCATAGAGTATAAGAATCAGGAAGTCATGTTGCAGCTGTATAAAACTTTGGTTAGGCCATATTTGGGCTATTGTGTTCAGTTCTGGTCACCTCGTTACAAGGAGGTTATGGAGGCTTTGGAGAGGGTGCAAAGCAGGTTTACCAGGTCGTTGCCTGGATTGGAGAGTATTAGCTATAAGGAGAGGTTGAAATAGGCTTGGATTGTTTTCTCTGGAGCATCAGAGGCTCGGGGAGACTTGATAAAAGTCTACAGAATTATGAAAGGCATCAACTAGATGGTCAGAATCTTTTCTCAAAGTAGAAATGTCAAATACTCGAGGGCATAAGGTGACAAGGTGAGAGGGGAAAAATTTAAGGGAGACGTGCAGGGCAAATTTCTTTACAGAGAGGGTGGTATGTGCCTGGAACGTGCTGCCAGGTGTGGTACTAGAAGTAGACACAATAGTGGCATTTAAAAGGTATTTAGACGGACACACGAACATGAATAGAATAGAGGGATATGGATCACGTGCAGGCAGATGGGATTAGTTTGATCTAGCAACATGATCAGTACAACCATCCTGGTCTGAAGGGCCGGTTCCTGTGCCGTACTGTTCAATGTTCCATGTTCTATAAATACCTTTCATTACCTTGGGATTTCCCCAAAGCATTTTACAGCCAATTAAATACTTTGGAAGTGTAGTTGCAGTTGTAATAAAGTGAAGGTGCTAGCCAACTTGCACAGAGTAAGCTCCACAATCAACAATGAGATAATGAGCAGATGGTCTGTTTAAGTGCCAGCTAGCCAGGATGCCAGGCTAAGGATCCCTGCTGCTCTTCAAACATGCCATGTGACCTGTTGCCTCGAGCAAAGGGCAGACAAGACTTTGAGTTGATGCCTCATCCAAAAGAAAGTGTCTCCAACAGTGCTGCAGCTCATCAGGTGTGCATCATGTTGGCCAGGATGATATCAACAGGATAAAAGGATATAGCCGTGATAGAGGTATTGCAACAGAAGTTCAGCAGGCTGATCCCTGGAATGGTGGGACTGTGTGTCAAGAGAGATTGGGTCGAGCAGGTTTGCATTCACTGGAGTTCAGAAAATGGGAGGGGATCCAACTGAAACTTACAGAGTTCTTACAGTGAGACACTGGATATGGAGGGGATGTTTTCTCTGGCTGGGATGTCTTGAATAAGGGGTCACTGTTTTGTGATACAGGGTAAGACATTTAGGACAAGGAGAAATTTCTTCACTGGTAGGGATTGGGGGGGAGGGTGAACCTGTGAATATACTACCAGAGAGCTATAGAGACCAAGTCACTGATATATTTAACAAGGAATAGATAGACTTCTATATTCAAAAGACTTCATGTGGTAATGGAGAGAGGGCAGGAATATAGTACTGAGACCGAGGATCGACCAGGGTTGCAATTAAATGGCAGAGCAGGCTGGAGGGGCCCGATGGTCTACTCTGGCACACATACAGTATGCTTCCATGTTTCCATAATGGAATGAAGCCACCAGCTTCTGATCCAGAGGTGAAGGTGCCACAGTTGACCAAGGCTGACCCCTGCATTAGGGACCACTGTAACATTCTTGCACCTGGTCAGATGGCAATTGATATGCACAGTGGGTCACTCTGAAGAGATGCACATACATAAATGTGTTGATGGTGTTGTATCTGTGCAAGAGCATCGGCTGTAGCATTGCACCCTGTCACAGTGTAAAAAACATCCAGGCGATAACACACCCATCTAGCTGATTGGTGTGTGGTTTGCAATCATTGGTATTGGTAGTGTTTTTTTTATTGTCACTTGTACCGAGCTCCAGTGAAAAACTTGTCTTGCATGTCGGTTGTACAGATCAATTCAGTACACAGTGCATTGAGGTAGTACAGGGTAAAAACAACAACAGAATAGGGCAAGGGTGAAGTTTAATTATTAATCTACCTGAAAAGGATAGTTCTTCTGCTTTTCAGGATTGGTGGGGAATGGGATTGGGATGGAGTAGATGGCCAGGGATGCAGAGGTGGAGAAAAGAGAAGGAAATGTCCCGGTAATGGATCAAATATTGCTCCTCAGTACCGGCAGTTTGGTCAATCATTTTACAGTCTTGTTACATCCAGTGCCTTGGAACATCGTCATGCATCCACCACTGCAGAGCAGCGTTATGAGCACTTCATTTGTTGAAGCAACACTCTGAACATTTATTGGGTAAGACCTGAGCTCCACGCCTGTGTTTTTGGAGACAAAGCTCCAATGCAGCTCGAGAAGCTGATGCAAAGCGAAAAAAAATCCTGCACTTGCATTGCGAAAATCAGTTTCTGCATTTTAATGGCAGAATATAGACACACGACTAACCATCAATGAATCTGGGAGCCATCTTACTTTGAGCAATGACCACAATGGGCAGTGTTGAATTGTCAGTTTGATATTCTCCCAGCCAATTTACCCCTACATTCACTCCAGTGAAAAGCAAAATCAGTTGGGATGAGTAATTCAACAGCCAATTTAAAGTATAGCTCAATGTTAAAATGACTCTTTTTGAGTTCTAATCTGCACTTTATGCTGAAAAGATCTACATAATCATTGTCGCTCAACAACTTGGCAACTCCCATTCACCGGTCAGTCTGGAGCAACTAGTCTCAGCTCAGTAATAGCAAGACCTGGGGAAAACATATTAAAATAATGTAGTCATGGAGTCATAGAGCCATAAACAGACCTTTCAGCCCACTAGGTCTTTGCCAATCATCAAACATTTATCTTTCTCATGTCCATTTACCAGCACTCAGTCCCTAGCCTGCAATGATATGGAGATTCAAGTGCACTTCCAGATGTTTTTAAACGTTATGAGAGTACCTACCTCCAGCACCATCTCATGCAGCCCAATCCAGATTTCAGCTGCCCACTGGTTGAAAAATTTCTCTCACAGGTCCCCTCTTAACCTCCTATGCCTCACCAAAACCTACATCCTCTGCTCTTGGACACAATGTACAGTAAAGAATGCATAGTCTGGAGTGGTGCAAAGTAAGTTGGTCAAGGAACTGCTCTAATCCACTGGTGGATCTCCTGATGCTTTTCTGATAAATATCTGGTCAAAGTAAACCTTGGTTAGAGCCTCCCAGTATGGACAAGTAGATGTGAAACTCCACTGATGAAGGAAGTGTCCACCAGTTACAGAAGGTGCATCAGACATATGTGCAATGACACTGCCTACAATGAAGATAAAGTGCAGTTTCACTGAGCTTAGAAAACATACTAATGGAGTACAGATCCGATGCAATTCATCCTCAAATTTAAATTCATAAATTTTAATCCTACTTCTATATCTCCATTATAAATTTTGATGTT
>JARFYF010000055.1:30813852-30825055 GCA_030265395.1 Rhina ancylostomus
GGTGTATAAATCCCCAGGACTGGATGGGATTTATCCCAGGCTACTATGGGAGGCAAGGGAAGAGATCGCTGGGGCTCTGGCTGAGATGTTTAAATGTTTACTGGTCACAAGTGGGGTACCAGATGACTGGAGGGTAGCAAGGGTCTCCCTTTTCAAGAAAGGCAGCAGGGAAAAGACTGTTTAACATCAGTGGTGGGGAAGATATTGAAAAAAGTCCTGAGGGAGAAGAATTTTCACCTTTCTTTATGTGAATATATAGGGAGTAGATTGAGAAACAATTCCCTCTGCTGGAGCGGTTAAGAACTAGAAGTCAGAGAATGAAGATGATTGCCAAAGGATTCAAAAATGACATGAAGATTTCCACCTTTTGATTTTGAATTCACTTGGAAAGGTGGGGATTAATCAGAGACAGCCAACATGGCTTTGTCAAGAGCAGATTCAGTTTGACCAATTTGATTACGTTCTTTGAAGAGGCAACAAAATGTATCAGTGAGTACAGGGCAGTAGATGCGATTTACATGGACCTTAGTAAAGCCTTTGACAAAGTCTCTCATGGGAGACTGGTACAAAAAATAGGGTCCATGGGATCCCAGGCAAGTTGGCAAACTGGATCCAAAATTGGTTTGACAATAGGAGGCAGAGGTTGTTGGTAGAGGGTTGTTTTTATGATTGGATGTCTGTGACTAGAGGTGTTCCACAAGGATCAGTGCTGGGACCCTGCTGTTTGTAATATACAAGAATGACTTGGATGTGGGAGGCAAGATCAGCAAATTCATGGATGACATGAAAATCATTGATGGTGTGGAAGATGGTCTTAGGCTACACTGTGGTATTGATGTGTTGGTGAGCTGAAAATAGTAAATGGAGTTCAATCCAGTCAGATGTGAGGTGATGCATTTCAGGAGCACTAATGAGGCTAGGACATACACCATGAATGGTAGGGTCATCAGGAGTATTGAGGAACAGAGAGAGCTTGGAGTACAGGTCCATAGATCCTTGAAGGTGGCAACATAGGTAGATAACATGGTTATGAAGGGACATGGGACACTAGCCTTCATTGGTCAGGGCACTGAATACAGGACTGGGGCGGTTCTGTTCCAACTTTATAAAACCTTGGTCAGACATGGGCTGGAGTACTGATCACCATTGTATGGGAAGGATGTGATGGAGCTGGAGACGGTGCAGAGGAGATTCACTGGGACGGTGCCTGGGACGGAGCAGTTCATTTATGAGGAGAGACTGGAGAGGCTGGGTCTGTTCTCCCTGGAGTGGAGAAGGCTAACAGGGGACATGAGTAAGGTATATTAAATTATGAGGGGTATAGATAGGGAGACTGCAGGAAGCATTTCCCCATATCAGAGGTCAATAAAGCTAGACAACATACGTTCAGGGTGAGGGGGAAGAGATTTAGAGGGGATCTGAGGAGGACATTCTTCATCCAGAGGGTGGTGAGTATCGGGAATGTACTGCTTGACAGAGTGGAGGAAGATGGGTTACTGACAGCATTTAAGAAGTATCTGGATGAGCACTTGAATTATCTAGGCACAGAAGACAATGGACCAAGTGCTGGGAGATGGGATTAATACATTGGGCTACCCACAGGTCGGTGTGGATGAGTTGGGCCAAATGGCCTGTTTTCATGCTGTCGATTCTAATGATTATATGAGTGTAAAAGCTGCTACCATTGGATAACACTGAGGATGTACTCTCCAATACATCAAGAAACCTCTGGCAGATTACACTCCCATCCCAAATAAAAGACACAAGTGGCTGGAGACCAAGTCTCCTTCAGAGCAGTCCGATCACAAAGGACTTGTGTTCAGTCAATGTAGCTGACCCTAACACAGCAATCGCCTATCAATCTGGGAGTGCGCAGAGCCAACAAAGAATACAAAGTGCAACTTGCGTCCTCCTTGTCTTATGTGACGACATGTCAAAAAGCCAGTTTCCAAAGTCAGTACAACTGGCGGCAATTTCCCCAAGTCTATAGAACAGATGGTATGCAGCCATGAACATCGTTATTATGATCATCTGCTTTGATTACATTTGTAAAGACAGCATGAAGCATTGAAGCAGAGCCTTAGAATAATTACAAAGAGACTGGGCTGGTTCACCAAACATACTTCCAAAAGAAAAATACTCCAGGGGCCAAATTTCTGTTCACCTTGCCCCAAATTCTGCAGTCAGGCAGAATACTTTGCCAATGGCTAACACCAGAACTGCAGTACACCTTCAGAGAGGCTGGATTCAGTTCTGCTCTCACCAATGACTATGATGTCGATAGCAGTTCGCAATGCCAAGAAACCACATGCATCTCTCAAAATGTCACCCCTCATTTACATACCACCCATCCATGAATAGACCTGAAGCTGGAGAGGCGGGATAATGGCTGGGAGTCCTAATATAATCAGGTTCTGGTACAATTTTCATCCAGTTATTGCTTTTACAGCACAAGATAATTACAGAGAACCTCCAATGTTGTTTCTCCGAGCTAAGCATATTTAATATTGTTCCAACTAATGTTGATGGACTTCCTCCAACAGAAAGGGGTTACCACTGAAAAGGAGTAGTAGATCAACATTTTATCACTCTGATGTCAACCAGTAGGATGGTACGGCAGAAATGCTATGGCATTTTTTTATAACGTCAATGCAGGGAAGATTCTTCACAGTGTAATGATCATTGGAGTACTATTTCACTGGTGCCAGCAGCCCTCTGCCGCTCTGGGCAAGTGGCCATCTTTCCTGTTCAAGTCTATTCAAGCAGAGAGCAGACCCATCTGATGCTGCTGACGTCCTCCGTTCCATTATTGCGGGCACTTGCCGTCTTTGCAATGGGGGTTCTCTGTAAATTAAGCCAGGAGCCTGACTTCACAGACAGCACCTCCCTTTAAATGGGCAACGCCACTAAACCTTTCCTGAATGGTTGGTCTGCACAGAGTTGATTTTTAAACATTTAATGAGTTGAACCAGAGTAATGAAAACACAAGAATGCACGCAAATAGGAACAGGAGGCCATGCGGCCCCTCAAGCCTGTCCCATTGTTCAGTATGATCATGGCTGAACTACCCTGGCCTCTTCTGTGCCCATCATCCTCAATTCCTGGGAAATCTGCTGAATACTCCATACGTACTGAGTTCCTCCAGCATTTTGTGTGTGTTGCTCCAGATTTTCCAGCATCTGCAGTCTCTCATCTATCCTCAATTCCTCGATCATTCAAACATTTATTTATCTCCACCTTAAATATATCTAATGACCTGGCCTCCACCACCCTCGGGGGCAGGGGCTGAGAGTTCCAGAGGTTCACCACCTTCTCGGAGAAGAAAGTTCTGCAACCTCAGCTTTAAATAACCAGCCCCTTGTCTTTTAGCTCTGTCCCTTTGTCCATGACTCTCCTGGTAAATCCGAGGAGGAAACCCCAACTTAAAATTATGGACTCAGATGGTGGAGATTTAGTGAGCTTGCAGGTGCTCAAGGATGCCGAAACATGAGCAGTCAGTCAAGGGAGACTCCCATAGCCATTTCTATCTGTCAGAGGCCTTTTGTTGGTAGATGTGGCCAGGAGGATACCCACCAGAAAAGAATTCCAGTCAGAGGAACATAGGAACAGGAGATGGTCACTCAATCCCTCTATTTTATAGAATTATCCAGAGGAACTGCGAGGTTGAGAAGTCCTGTTGCTGGTTTACCAATACACCAATCTTTGCTCAGTCTGAATATTTTCACCTCTGAATCTGAAGGTGTAGGTTCAAGACCCACTGCGCAGAAAATTCTAGGCTGATGTTCCGGTGCAGTAATCCCACAGCGTGCTATGTTGACAGAGGTGCTGCCTTCAAATGAGATGTTGAACAAGTTTCCTGCTCAGTGGATATAAATGATCAAGAAATGTTATTGAAACAGATACCCTGATTGAAATTTATCCTTCAGTGAAAGATCACCAAAACAGATGGTCTAGTGATTATTGAACAAGCTGCCAGAGAAAGCAGTTGAGGCAGGTACAATAATGACATTTAAAAGACATTTGGACAGGTACATGGCTAGGGAAGGTTTAGAAACCTTTCAATCCAGAGACCTGAGTTTAAATCCCACCATAGCAGCTGTGGATCTAAATGCAATTAATGGCCTGGAATTTGGAAAACAACAGCTAGTCTTAGGAATGATGACCACAAATCTACCGCATTGTCATAAAAACGCATCTGGTTTACGAATGCACTCCGGGGGAAGGACGTCTGCCATCCTTACCCAGCCTGAACTTTGAAATGGTTCAGAAAGCAACTCAGTTCAAGGGCCAATTCAGGATGGGGAGTAAATGCAGAAATAATAGAACACAACAAAAGTGCTCGACCATAGAGTTATAGAGCTATACAGCACGGAAACAGGCCCTTCAGCCCAACTTGTCCATGCTGACCAAGGAATCTTACTGAGGTAATTCCATTTGGCTGCATTTGGAATTAGCTCTAAATATTTCCCATCCATGTACCTGTCCAAATAGCTGTTAAACAGTGTAATTGTACCCACCTCTACCACTGCCTCTGACAGCTTGTTCCGTATATGGACCTGTCTCTGTGTGAAAAACTTCCCTCTCAGGCCACCTTTAAATCTTTCCCCTCTCTCCTTAAACCCATGCCCACTATTTTTAGACTCCCCTACCCTGGGATAAAGACTGACCTTCCACCTTATCTGTGCCCCTCATGATTTTATACACCTCTATAAGGTCACCCCTCAGCCTTCACTCCAAGGAAAACAGACAATCCAGTTTCTCCTTTAATTCAAGCCCTCCAGTCCCAGCAACATCCTTGTGAATTTTTTCTCCACCCTCTCCACATTAATCACATCCTTCCAAAAGTACGTTGACCAGAACTGCCCACAATATTCCAGATGCAGTCTCACCAACGTCTTGAACAGCTGTAACGTGACATTCCATCTCTTGTATTCAATCCCCTGTCCGATGAAAGCAAGCTAGGCACGGGAGTGTAGCGGTTTGCGTAGCGTCATTACAGCGCCAGTGACCCAGGTTCAATTCCGGCTGCTGCCTGTAAGGAGTTTGTACATTCTCCCCGTGTCTGCGTGGGTTTCCTCCCGGTGCTCCGGTTTCTTCCCACATTCCACAGACGTACGGGTTAAGAAGTTGTGGGCATGCTATGTTGGCGCTGGAAGCCAGAGTCCATCTCATAGTATAAGGGAACCGTTCAATAGTCTTATCACAGTGGGGTAGAAGCTGTCCTTAAGCCTGGTGGTATGTGCCCTCAGGCTAATGGGACTATATTATTGACCTCTCGACAGTCAGCGGGATTTATAGGAACAAATTTGTAGAAAGATAGCAGACGGTTGCAAGAAAAATTAGGTTGTCATAGCAGGTGATTTTACCTTTCCACATATTGACTGGGACTCCCATAGTGTAAAAGGATTGGATGGGATAGCGTTGGTGAAATGTGTTCAGGAAAGTTTCCTTTATCAATATGTAGAGGTCCCAACTAGAGAGAATGCGATACTGGATCTCCTCTACGGGAATGAGACAGGCCAGGTGACAGAAGTGAGTGTAGGAAAACACTTTCGATCTAGTGATCTTGATTCCATGAGTTTCAAGATAATTATGGAGAAGGGATCTGGCAGGCGTGGATTGGGATAGGCTGTTTTCCGGCAAAGAGACGCTTGGTAAGTGGGAAGCTTTCAAAAGTGAAATATTGAGAGTTCAGAATCTGTATGTTCCTGTTGGAATAGAAGGGAAGGCTGACAGGTTTGGGGAACCTTGGTTATTGAGGCCCTGGTAAAGAAAAAGGAGGCGCATATCAGGTATCGGCAGTTGGGATCAAATGAGATGCTTGAGGAGTATAAGAAATGCAAGAAAACACTTGAGAGAAATCAGGAGGGCTAAAAGAGGACATGAGGCTGCTCTGGCAGACAAGGTGAAAGAGAATCCCAAGGGTTTCCATCGCTATATTGAAAGCAAAAGGACAGCAGGGGACAAAATTGGTCCTCTTGAAGATCAGCGTGGTCATCTATGTGTGTGGAGCCGAAAGAGATGGGGGAGATCTTAAATGAATTTTTTGCATCTGTGTTTACTGGGGAAACAGACACAAGAGACTATAGAACTGAGGCAAAAGAGCAGCGAGGTCATGGACCGTATCCGGATTACGGAAGAGGAGGTCCTGGCTGTCTTGAGGTGAATGAAGGTGGATAAATCCCCAGGGCCTGATGAGGTGTCCCCTCGAACCTTGTGGGAGGCCAGTGCAGAACCTGCAGGGGCCCTGGCAGAGATATTTAAACCGTCCTTAGCCACGGCTGTGCCAGAGGACTGGAGGATTGATAATGTTGTTCCGTTGTTCAAGAAAGGCTCTAAGAATAAGCCGGGATATTATAGGCCGGTGAGCCTGACATCAGTTGTGGGTAAATTATTGGAAGGTATTCTGAGGGACAGGATATGTAAGTATTTGGATAGACAGGGCCTGATGAGGGATAGTCAACATGGCTTCGTGAGTGGCAGGTCGTGTCTAACCAATCCCATGGAGTTTTTCAAGGAGGTTACCAAGAAGGTCAATGAGGGAAAGGTTGTGGACATCGTCTACATGGACTTTAGCAAGGCCTTTGACAAAGTCCTGCATGGGAGGCTGGTCCAGAAGGTTAAGTCGCTTGGCATTCAGGATGAAGTAGCCAGTTGGATTCGACACTGGCCTAGCGGGAGAAGCCAGAGAGTGGTAGTAGATGGTTGTCTCTGTGATTGGAGGCCTGTGACTAGTGACGTGCTGCAGGGATCGGTGCTGGGTCTGTTGTTGTTTATCATCTATATTAATGAGTTAGATGATAATGTGGTAAACTGGATCAGCAAATTTGCAGATAACACGAAGATTGGGGGCGTAGTGGACAACGAGGAAGGCTATCGAAGCTTGCAGCGTGATCTGGACCAGCTGGGAAAATGGGCTGGAAAATGGCAGATGGAATTTAATGCAGAAAAGTGTGAGGTGATGCACTTTGGGAGGGCAAACCAGGGTAAGACTTACCCAGTGAATGGTAGGGCACTGAGGTGTGTGGTAGAACAGAGGGACCTGGGAATACAGATCCATGGTTCCTTGAAAGTGGCATCACAGGTAGATAGGGTGATAAAGAGAGCTTCTGGCACTGGCCTTCATAAATCAGGGCACTGAGTACAGGAGTTGGGATGTTATGTTGAAGTTGTACAAGACGTTGGTGAGGCTGAATTTGGAGAACTGTGTGCAGTTCTGGTCACCCACCTACAGCTTGAAAGAGGGCAGAGAAAATTTACCCGGATGTTGCTGGGACTTGAGAACCTGAGTTACAGGGAAAGGTTGAATAGGTTACAACTTTATTCCCTGGAGCACAGGAGAATGAGGGGAGATCTTATGGAAGGATACAAAATGATGAGGGGTATAGATCGGGTGAATGCATGAAGGCTTTTTCCCCTCAGGTTGGGTGAGACTAGAACTAGAGGTCATAGGTTTAGGGTGAAGGGTGAAATATTTAAGGGGAATCTGAGGAGAAACTTCTTCACTCAGAGGGTGGTGCAAGTGTGGAACGAGCTGCCAGTGGAAGTGGTGGATGCGGGTTCAATTGTAACATTTAAGAGAAGTTTGGATAGATACATGGATGGGAGGGGTTTGGAGGGATATGGTCCGGGTGCAGAGAGATGGGACTAGGCAGAAGATCAGGTTGGCATGGACTAGATGGGCCAAAGGGCCTGTTTCTGTGCTGTAGTGCTCTGTGACTCGATGATTCTTTGAGGTACTTTAATTGCAAAGGATGGAAGACATTAAATATGGCAGCAAAGATTCTAGAAGAAAAACTTTATCTCAATTGAAACTCCTAATTGTTTGTCAAAATGCTGATCATTCTGACCTTTCCCTGCAGGTGGACCGGCAACTGTCGAGGTGATCCAGACCAGCTGCCTTGTGGACTACAGAAATTTTAAAATCTGAAAACCATACTACATTCTGCTACTCTATCGAACAATGCTAATAGTGTGACATAAAAGCACAATGTTTTGCAATAGCCTTGCAGTCTTATACTTCACTGTTAAAACCTATAATAATCACCCCTTTATATCAAACACAAAACTCTCAGATAAATACAATTGTGGATAGTTCACTTCTTCATTCCAGAATTTCCACAGGTCTCCTGTCGAGATGATGCCAAAGAATCAGCAGAATCCCCATAAATCATCAATGCTGTAGTTAAAATAATAATCTATTTCATGATTTGTAGCCTGTGAACTGGACATTGATAGCAAGTATTGTGTTTAATTATGATTGCATTTGTTCAAAGCGAGACTTTTTTAAAGCAAACTTACCACATTTCTGAATCATTTGATAGGATTGGAGCTTCAACCAGATTTCTTCACTTTGAATGGATAATTAAATTAATCTATACCCTAGCCTGAAGTTGGAGATATGGCACATGAAGAAGCCATTCAACTTGCAGTCCTTGTGGCATCTCTTTGCTGGTGAAATCTCAATGCAGTGCTCCATCTCTTCAGCCCAACATCTGCTTCAAACTATCTCTTGAAAAATTTGTTGCTTCAAATGTCCTGGCTAAGAAACAATATACATAAGAATTATCTCGTAACACTTTCATAATGTCATTTCCACCAAAAAACAATTCCACCAAAGCATTGAAACCAAGGACTAATTTCGACCATCAAAATTGCAGCAAATTGTCAAGGTCAGATAATGTGCCATTGATCCATCATCAGTCATTTTTTTCTCTTTGCTTACTCAGGATAAGACTGTCATTGGCACATTCAACAATTATTGCTGTTTTTAATTACCCTCCAGAGTATGTTGGTGAGCTGTTGCTTTGAACTGCTGTTGTCTGTCAGGTGGGGGAAGCCTCGCAGTGCTGTTAAGATAGGGGTCCCAGTGATTCTGAGCTGGCAGTAGAAAAGGAAGGGCAGTACGTTTCCAAGCCATGTGTGAACTGAAGGGGAATTTGGATGTGGTGATGTTTTCATGAGCCTGCTGCCCCTTGCCTTCCAGATGATAGAAGTACTGTTTTTGTTAAAAGAGAAAAGCCTAGGTGAGTTGCTTGTAATTGCAGTCCACTTTCCTGTTTTTTTAATTACACATCTTTTGTAATTATAGAGACTATTTTGTCTCACTAGAACCTGCCTGGTATGCTAAAAGGTACATGCTCTTGGCCCTCAACAAAAATTGCTGTTGGTTTGATGTCGAGTGCTTTAACATTTATGAAACTTGATTTAAAGAATCAGATTATGAAATAATAATTAACACTGGCTCACTAATGAAATGCATGGGTTTTTACCTAAGTGCAATATCTACTAATGAACATGTTGTAGCCAACAAGATCCCCTCTCTGAGCAAAGTACAATTGATGTGAGTGTTTGAGCAAAGTTCCTCTGTAAGCATTGCACTAGAAGATATACAGGTAGTCCCCAGCTTATGAATGCCCGTACTTAAGAACAGGCCTTCATGATTCTCCGGGTCTAGTGCGCATGCGCGGCCTCGATCTTCCGGCTTAGTGCGCATGCGTGGCCTCAATCTCCGGGCCCAGTGCGCATGCTTGGACACTGTTCTGAGTTGCACACAAAATCGGGTTATGAACAGTCTCAAAAACGGAACTCATTTGTAACCCGGGGACTTCCTGTATGATGAAAATGTCCAAATTTTTAGTACTTTGTGTTTTCAAAAAAATTGAACTAATGAAATGTAAACAAGTGCTATAAATGGAGCAAATTAGGATTAACAAAAATGCTTAATAACTGTTTCTTCAGAAAATATCCTCAATGCACAAAGTCCAAATTAAAGTGCTCCCGTATAAGGAATTGTACATGAATTTAGAGTCAATGCAAGTCTTGGCAATGTGGATCCAAACTTGACATAGTGTTGGAAAGTTCGGAAATTTCCAGTGTAATGAAGAATTACCTTTAGATCATTACACATAACCTTTTCGGTGAATAGGTCCAAGTGCATTTTTGTTAACATGTAGAAGTTATTTTTGCTGATTTCAAGCCATCTGCACACTTATTAATGAAGTAATCTGATTTTAATTCTTGAAAAAAATTGTTTATAATTGTACTTACTTACTACTTCAATAAATTTTTTATTATTCTCTGCACAATAATCTTGAAGATACTTGAAAATTCCAAAGAAAATTACACATGTGATTTATTGGTAGTGGTACAAATCCCACATAAAGTCTTTGGGCTGATGGTAGCAGCATATTCGGATTCTGATGATCCCCTGAGATGGGCGAGATGTGGCCTTGAGCTGAACTGTCATCAACTTCTTTACCAGAATGATGTCTTGTGCTAAGTTTAAGCCAGAGATGGCCACAGCCCTTTGGGTGCACATTGACATCTATGATTCCTGCTAGTGCTCATTAAAGAGGCTGCATGGCACTTACCTGATTGGTGCTTCAAGCAGTATCTCTCTCTGAAGAGTAACCAACTATTTGGGAGTTAACAGCACATCTCCGTTCCAGAGCTACTAAAGAGGATACTCACCATGTTTTCTGAACCATAGCTATGATGGAATCCTCTAAAACACAGTTTCAGGGACAGTTCATCAAGACCTTGTCAATACTCAACCAGCATTTATTCCAGAAATTGTCTTAAATTTTCTCTTAAGAATAATAATTTCCATGTAAGAGCACCTATTGGACACCCTACAAGAGTTAGTAGGAGAAAGGAAGTACTTGTTTATGCTTGTCTTGTGAGAAGTTTCCCATCGTATGGTTGAGAAATGGGAAGAGGACATGGAGTTGGTTAGGGCACAGCAGTGATAGAGGAGAGAAGAACAGCAGAACAATGTACAATCCTGCAGTCTCCCTTCCCCTGCAGGTTTATATTCCCCTGCAGGTTTATATTCCTCATCGGGAGAACTCCCTCAGAGCACCTAAATTAAAGAGGGTTTTAGAATCCCACGTTCTGTTCCACAAAGATTATCCAATCAGCACTTTTGTTGCCCTTTATTTTGGTTTAGTAACTTCCAGACAAGTTGAGATTAGGAGCCAAATTGTATCCTATATTGAGATTTTTGAAGGTGCTGTATTGGCAACTCTTGGTCAAGGAAAGCCGCCTCATTATGAAGCAATGCAGCTGATTGCAAACCATTGCTAGAAGGGAAGCACTTACTGCCCACATCACGTATTCAGAGTTTAACGCTTTTGTTCATGTGACAAGTAAATTGGTTTATTATTGTCACTTGTGACTTGCATACCGTTCATACAGATCA
>JARFYF010000055.1:30971012-30982749 GCA_030265395.1 Rhina ancylostomus
GAGAATGTAGGTGGTCCGATTAGCAAATTTGCAGACATGAAATTTGGTGGAATCATAGATAGTAAAGACTTGTCCAAGGATACAGAGAGACAGATCAGCAGGGTGAAGCAGTGGCAGATTGAAAATGTAATCCTTTTTAGTGTGAGATAATGCATTTTGGGAAGCCTAATTCTCAGAGGGGCAGGGCAGAGAGGGGCATGGTGGGGTGGGGAAGAGGAGAGAAATGTTATTTCCATTGAATAAGATGTCTGGGACCTCAGGAGCATTGATGTACTGATGGACCTTGGGTGCCCATCCATAACTTCCTGAAAGTAGCAACACAGGTGGATAGGGTAGTGGAAAAGGCATTTTGCTTGCTTGCCTTCATAGGCTGAGGCATTGAGTACAAGAGTTGGGATGTCACATTGCAGTTGAAAACATTGGTTAGACAGCACTTAGAGTATCATGTATAGTTCTGGTCACCACACTACAGGAAAAGTGTAGTAGCATTAGAGAGTGCAGAACATATTCACCAGGGGGAGCTGCAATTAGAAGGAAAGATTGGATGGGCTGGATTTATTCTCACTGGAACATAGAAGACTGGAAGAAGGAATTGCGTAAAGGGATAAGGGCCTAATGCAAGTGAATGGGATTAGTGTAGATAGGTAACATGTTTGGTATGGACAAGATGGGTCAAAAGAATACATTTCTGTCCTACAATTTTCAGGCATTGGCACCTATTAGGTAATCACTATCCAAGCAAGGAACCACGATAAACCTCAATGACAAATCGGAATGACCACCGTCTAAATTACCATCATCCCCCCCAAAAAAGTGACAACAAGAAGTGCTGCCATTACAAAAATTAATACTGAAGCTCCTAAGGATCTGTCAACAATAGGTCCACTTCGAGAATGTCTCACAGACAACCTGTTAATTTGCATTCAACACTGGTGTCTACTTTAGCTGCATTGCCCTATGGTCCACCACAAAATAGCACATGTAAAGAGACTCAGCTTCCATATCAGAAAACACCAGGACTGGTTTGATGAGAATGACCAGGAGATCAAAGATCTAATTAACCACAAATGCAAGCATTCTTGGGTTGGAAGCTCCACCATGCTTTGAAGGAAAAGGAATAGCTCTAGGGGTATCACAAGGTTGAAAGCCAACAGAAAGCCTGTGGCTTGAATATAAGAATAAGGAAACGGGAGCAGGACTAGATCAACTTGCCCAGTAATTTGATATGATCATGTCTGATCTGCCCCAGGCTTCAATTCTTCTTCTGTGCTAGTTGCCCATAGCCCTGAATGCCTCAATCTTTCAAACATTTATCTACCTCCTCTTTAAATATCTCCAATGAACCAACCATCACAACCCTCTGGTGTGGGGAATTCAACACCCTCAGTAAGAAGAAATACTGACACACCCAAGTTTTAAAATAATGACCCTTTTATTTTATAACTACATCCTCTCATTCAATACTCTCCCATTAGTAGAAACCCCCTCAACATCTACTTTATTATGCCCATTAGAATCTTGTATACTTCGTTAAGATCACCCCTCATTCTTCTAAACCATTCATAATTGGACAACCCCATCATGACCTAGATTAGGCTGCTGAATCTCTATATCCTTTCTTAAGCAGACCAAGACCGTGCACAGAATGCTGATAACTGATGATCTGCATGGATTTTTTTGTGCTGTCAAGGTCTCTGTTGCTCTAAGATCCAGGACCCATTTCACTGAAAGCCAAGAATGGAGGGAATCAACTTCAATTTTCCTCATGGAATGCAAGGATAGTTAGAAAAAAACTACCTTCTTAATTACTTCTCTCCTAACCAAAATTGTGCAAGAAACTTGTGCTTTACTTTACCACCAAAAGCTCAAATTGCCTTGCTACTTCTCTCCCATCAAACTGAATCTCCAACAAAGTTTATTTATCTCTGGTATTACTCACCTGCCTTTCAAATCTATCATTACCCTGCTACTCAAAATAAAGCAAACCTCCTAGCAAACCACCATCCATCTTTGAACACATCCCCTCCTTAGACTTTACTCAACTTACCACAATTCATTCCGGTCAGGTTTATACACTTGGCTCAGCAAAGAAGCAGTTCATTAATCACAAATGACATCTTCTGCAACTGTGACAAACCATTGTCCATGACAACCAGTTTGCAGCTTCTGATATACCATCCTCTAACACCTCACCCTATCATCTTGTACAGCTGACTGCCCTCACTTGATTTGAGTTTTATTTGTTCAGTCAAATCACCTACCATTGCTTACTTATAGATTCAGCCTGGGCCCACATCTACTTCTCATCTTCTTGCTGGCCCTCACTAGGGTTAACATAACTTGGCACTCTGAAGCTTGGAGGCAGCAAATGGATCATCATAAAATCCTAGCTGGTTTACTGGTGTCCAAGGGGATGTAAACTTCCCCAGTCTGGGCTGTACACAGTCCACACCCTCAGACTTTTAACTGTGCCTTGTAATGGCCCAGGGCATGCATTTAAGGTGAGAGCAGGTAGGGGTAAGTTGTTTTTTTTTAAAACAGAGTGGCAGATGCCTGATAGGGTGGTGGAGGCAAATTCATTGGGGGCTTTTAAGTGGGGCTAGGATGGGCACATGAATGAGAGGAAAATGGAGGGATTAGCTACGTGGGCACAACATGGTGGGCCGAAGGGCATGTTCTGTGCTGTACAGTTCTATGTTCCATAAGATCTATCTAACCCTTCCCTCCCACATAGCTTCCCCATTTCTCTATTTCTTATCAATTTTTAATTGATGATCTTATGCAAAGCTGGTAAACCGCCATTTCTAATAAACATCAGCCGTTATCTACCACTACACTGCTATATTTAAAAAAAACCCAAACTCAATCGATTACATTTCAAATTTGGACTTATTTAATTGGAAAAAAAACTCCACCCAATTAAACAAAAACGCGATTTCCACTGCACAACAGAAATGATTTAAATACTTAAAACTCGGGCCACTCAGAGAGAAAATATTTCAATGCCATTTGACTAAAAGAAACCAGCCCCGGCTGCGGCTGCGGGTGGGTGCAGACGACGCTTGCGGCTGCAGGCCCACCAGCCCGTCGGCCGGCGCCAGGGCTCCTCGGTGATTGACAGGTTTGTCATCGGCATCGCCCGGAGAGCGGCAACCCCCCCCCGCCCGGCCGCCTGTCGGAACACCCTTCCCAACCCTCCTCCCCCGCCGCTGACTCACCTCCTGCTGCCGTCCTACCTCTGAGCTCATCTTCAGTGGTAGAGGCGGAAAACACAACAGAGAAAGTCAGAAATTGGGTGAACTCAGGAGATGTTAAAAGATAAGCAGAATCAGTGTCCGATGCCTGGTAAAAGGAAGCAGATCCAGATTTAGATTTGGTTTAATTTACTGTCATGTACAGCAGGGTGCAATGAAATTCCTTGTTCATGTGAAGCTCATTGAGTAAACAGTATAGAACAATAAATACAATGACAAGTGAAAAACAACAGAATGGTGTAAAGACTGTCTGAAGAAGAAATGCTGAAGTGACAATGATGGAACAACCAAGAGAGGTGGAGTTGTGAGTCCGAGAAGGTGGCAGCACCACCGAAGGGGATGTGAAGGAGGTGATTGGTTCAGAAGTCTGATAGCAGAAGGGAAGAGCAGTGAGCTTGGTTGTATGAGCTTTCGAGCTCCTCCCAGAAGGTAGAAGAGAGAAAAGGGAAACTTCATTAATTAACGGAAAATTAATGAGCAGTTAAAATAGTATAATGCAGAGCCAATAGACAGCACAGGGCAGTCTTTGGCTATCAAGCTCAGTATGAGTACTGTCTAAGTTGCATAAGAGAGAAAACCGAAGACTGTGGAAAAGCAGTCAAATCTACTTATCCTATTTTGAATCCTCGAGGTTTCTTTTTAAAGAATATTTTCTTACAAAATTGCATCAAACCAGGGTGGCAGGCATCCTTGACGACACCATCAGCCTTCCTGAAGCAACGCACGGTGAAGATGGACTGCATGGAAGGATATGACAATCCTGTGATGTACCGGGCAGTGTTTACCACTCTCTGTAGGTTCCATCAGTCCAGAGCAGAGCAGTATTCATACCAGGCTGAGATGCAACCCATCAGGATACTTTCTTTAGTGCATCTGTAGAGGTTCAAGGAGTCATGCTCTGTAATCGTTGAGCTCGAAGTTGAGTCGGGAAGCTGCAAAGAGTCTCAGTGCTGCTTCTTCAGCTTCCATAGTTGGAAGAGGCAGGAAGCTGGGAAAAGAGAAAGTAGGAGTGGGACAGGGAGGTAAAATTGTGGTGGTGGGGAGCTGCCAGAGCTACTGAGAACTGAAGTCATGCTCCGTTTCATTTTCAGACGTCCTCCATTGTGCTTTCATATATAAACAACGCCGCTCTATGGGTGGACTGTCATCTTGGGGTACTTTGTCAGATGGTTCCCCCCCCACCCCCAAGACAGCTTTACACAGGGTTTCCATCTCTCTCCAGAAAGCAGTACACATTGCGGTTTGTGTTTGACAGTCAGAGTAAAGCAAATGTCAAAATTACGATCAAATAGTACCACATAGATTGCAAAGCCACTTAAACACTAGCCCTGAGTTTATGTACCACACTCAACTCCAGCAAAGTGAATGAGTTTCAATCTTAATAGGTCTTGGCAGCCCTCCCACTGCAATGTGCTTTACACAATTCACTAAGTTCAAATAATTCCATCACCTCCGAAGCTGTTGATTGTATGATTAGTGTCCCTGTTTGCTTTCCCTTCCTGCTCTTCCATTCTTCCTTATTAGACCAATTGATATAGCAAGACACTCAAGACACTAAAGCAAAACGAGTTGGCAAGAAATGGACACTGAGCAGGATTTAGAAGCTGTAACTGGGGGCAAGGCCAGATGCTGCTGCAGACAATCAGAAATGTAATGGGACAGAGAGATTTAGCAAGAGGAATTACAGCCAGTAGTCCCAAAATCCAAGAGCATGAACATCCTCCGGCTGATTATAGGACAGGACAAGAATTGGGTCAGCCTCTTTCAACCCTATTCATCCTGACTTCTTTACCTGCAATATTTTTGCAACTGATAAAGTAACATGTTTTCAGAAAAACCTGTGCCTGGAATGGGTTACCAGGAGTACCAATGGAAGCAGGCAGTTTGCTGGTGTTTAAGAGGCTTTTAGATAGACACATGAATATGAATGGAAGGATATGGATATTTAGATATTTATTATTTATTAGTCACATGTAAGATGAAACACACAGTGAAATGCATCTTTTTGCGTTGCTAAGAATGTGCTGGGGGCAGCCTGCAAGTGTCACCGCTCTTCCAGCGCCAACATCACATGCCCACAACTCTTTACGTCTGTACGTCCTTGGAATGTGGGAGGAACCTGGAGGAAATCCACGCAGACACGGGGAGAACATACAAACTCCTTACAGACAGCATTGGGAATTGAAGTCAGGTCACTGGCTCGGTAATAGCTTTACGCTAACTGCTATGATACACAGGAAGAGGACATTTAGTATAAATTGGCATCAAGATTGGCAAAACATTGTGAGCCAAATGGCCTGTTTCATGCTGTACTGTTCTATGTTCTTAAAATATAATTCTGAATATTATAATGATTTTCCTCCTGAGTTTCAGTGTTGCTAGAATGAGGTAAGTAGTAATCTTTTCCTCAGATTCAGAAGTTCCATGGAGATCATTTGACATTTCCTTTCATTCATCATTATGCTACAAGATAACTTAGAGATCACAAAACCAGGTGACCAGGAGATAAAGTGGATAAAGTGCAAACAATCCCAGAGATTTATGGTCCCATCTTTACCAACATCAGCTTTCTCCAAGCTATTTGAGATCCAGGAGTGTCCATAATGATCATCCTAGAAAGTTGGCAGTCCTAATGAGAGGTGGAATATTGTATGGAAATCTTGATTCTACAGAGTCTTGGCACAACGCATGTGAAATTCTTCCAATGTGGAGTGAAGCAAGGGCAATGAAGTGAATGGTATATGTACAAGGGACAGATCTTCAAGTCACTGTGTTGGGGAAGAGGAAATGGTGGAAGCCATGTGAGTGATAGGTGAAGGAATTTTTATATAGTTAAGGTTCAGGTAGATATGCTTTGTAATAATCTGTACTCAGTAGAGCAATAGGTCGGTAATCAAACCTGAAGATAATGAAACCCAGGAAGAGAAGAATCTGATCAATATTGGGATGAGACACAGAGTTGTCAGCGCACCAATCATTACCCTCACCCACAGTGCTGAACACCGGTCACTCATGTTCTAAAAAGCGTAAATCTCAATGGTTTGCCTGGAGACTTTGCCCATCTGTGCTCCTCTCATAAACATATGTGTCTGAGGCTCTAGAGAGCCAGGAAGCCTTTGGCTGGGACACACAGACAACGACTGTATAAAATATTCACACTTTCCCCACAGTTTCTCTCTGTGGAGTTTCAACCAGACTCCATTCACTCACTGGAGTGTTGACTGAAGCTGATAGATCTGTTGAAGAGAAACTGAAATTATCAGGACAGACACCGGAATGATAAACATGGTTATGAGGCAGGTAAAGAAGGAAGTAATATGACTTTTGAAGTGCTGATTTAAAGTGTAGTCACTGTTGCAATGTGGGGAAATGTGGCATTTAAAGTTTGTAAAGCAAAGGCAAATGAATATCAATTTCAATGACCAAATAATCAGTTTTAGTTCAGGGGTAAATAGAGATCATGATATTGGGACAACTTCTTCGAAAAATCTTTTACATCGACCTCAAGACCTGAGAGGAATGACCGGAGCTTTGGAATAGTCTTGTCCAAAAAGAAGAACTTCCATGATTCAGCTCTCCTCCAGCGCTGACTGTGGCATCATCCCAATTACATGCTTAAATCTCCAGACTGAGTCATGATTCAAAACATTCAAGCTCAGGTGAGCTCTGAGCTATAGCAGAGACCTATATGGAGCTGATACATCAGAAGAAGGCAGGTTGGTCAGATCTGATTGTCTTTTCCTGCACCTGTAGATATTAGTGATTTCTCCACTATAAAAATTTAAGAAGGCTAAAGGAATCATAGCTGAATCAATGGATATGCCCTTCTGCTTATCCATTCCCTCTGATGATTGTTTAATACCAGATGATGAAGAAATGTCCAGAAATACATACTGACATGACGTGGAGGTGAAGTCAGATAAAGTCATTTTACTTCTTTCTTTACCTACCTCATAATCATATTCATTAATCCTATGGAGACGCAAGAGACTGCAGTTGATGAAATCTGGAGCAACAAACAAGAAGCTGGAGGTCAAGCAGGCACGGTAGTGTAGTGGTTAGTGTAACTCTTTACAGCGCCAGAGACCCTTGGAAGCATGGCGACACTTGCGGGCTGCCCCCACAACACTCTACGCAAAAAGACGTATTTCACTGTGTGTTTCAATGTACATGTGACTAATAAAGATCTTAGTTTCTTTTATCTGTGGAAGGAAATGGACAGTTGACGTTTTGAGTTGAGACCCTTCATCCGTACAGTCGACTGTCCATTTCCCTCCACAGATGCTGTCTGATCCTTTGAGTTCCTCCAACTTCTTGCTTGTTGTTTCATCAGTCCCATGTCTGTCCTGATAATTTCAGTAATCTCTTCAACACATCTATCAGTTTCTGTCATTGACCAGTGAGGGAATGGACTCTGGTTGAAATCCACAGAGAGAATCTGTGGGGAAAGTGTGAATATTTTTGTGGGTTTTTTGGAGGAATAGTTGTCTGTAAATTTCAGCAATGGCTTTCAGGCTCCCTTGGACCTCGGATGCATATGCTTATGAGAGGAGCAAGGTATAAGGGTTAAAGAGGGATCTGTAGCACTTGCAACGGACTCGGTAAGGAGACCTCCCACTGATGTCTAAGCTCTATTTAAAAGTGACATTTACTTAGTCAGTCATCAGGGTCTGAGTCAGATCCTGGAGCGAACACTTTCCAATGGGAACTTCAGCCTCAGCCAGCTACTACAAGGCAGAGAGCGAGAAAGATGTTGGTACAGCTCAGGAAGTTTCTGCCCCGTGGCTCTGTCCCCGTGAGCCTGCTGAACTGGAACATGCCAAAATACTTGAAAATCAATCTCTAAGTGTAAAAGAAAGACAGATGGATATTTCTAAAGGCTCTGTGCCTTGACTTGCGCTGCTATTGATCCAATAGTGACTTATAGCGTTTTAGGATTTTTATCAGTTTGTTCCTACCAGAATGTGATCTTGTGTAAATATCACAGCTGTGTTGTCAGTGCTGTGTTCTGATGCCCAGCTTTAGACCAGAGAACCGTAAACAAGCTGAAAGTCACAATTGCATATAGATGGATTCCATAAACTGTGGACTTTCAGCAGATTACAATGTAACACCAAACCAAAACGATATCAGCTCCGACAGCAATCCATTTATTCAAGGCCACCTTATGTTTATGACTCCTACTTCTGCCTTCTTTCCACTCACCCCACAAGCAGACAGCTCTGTGTTCACTTGAACAAACCACTTCATAATTTTGGAGCCAACCACTTCATATTATTAAACTTAGGCTTCTCTTTCCTTGCATTGAGAAACCCAGTCTGTGCAACCATTTATGTTTCCTGATGGTTATGTGGTGGGGCAGGAGAAAGGGCAGCAGGGTTGCTCTATGTATCTTGGGTATTACCTACTTAACATGTCAGGCACCTTCACAACTTGATTGTCTACGTAGTTTGTATTCCTCGAGGGTTTTGGTAGCAGCAACCTATCTTGATCTTCACTTAAGATTTACTGCAGGACTTTAAAATCCTCTCAAGCACAGTGTCTAAAGAACACCATGAATGATATTTAAAGCAATTAACCAATTTATCATTTGAAGGTGAAAAGATTTACGATCTATCACCATAAATATTTGACAATCGCTAATAAGTTCAAGAGGAAATTCAGGAGAAAGTTCAATGTAATTTTATCTTGTGGCTGTTCAGGAGCATTGCAGAAAGACTTGTTCCCTCCAGTCTATAAGTTTTAGAGTTGCTGAATTCTTGTCACTTTGTGATCTCTTAATGTGCTCCATCAGTTCAACTGCACAGCTGGAATCATTGTTATTCAAATGCAAAAGAGCCATTAGCAATGACAGGAATCAACACTTCCACCTTTGGAGGCGTCTTCTGTTAGGAACCTGCAATTATCAAGATGGTTAGACTGTGTCTTAATTTTCCAAATGTGCTCACAGCTGCCACCTGCTCTGGGGAGTGGGTATTCCAAGTTCCCCAGCAGTCTGTGGCACAGTGGGTAGTTTGTGCAGTGCTTGTCACACACTTGTCAGTGCAGGTCACCAGACTGAAAATATTAATGTTAATATATTCCAGTTACTTCTCAAAAAGAAGATTACTTTTATATGGGCAAAATGAACTCCATTGCAAGATATCGAGAGGGAAGATGGTCTTCAAAACAAAGGGTTGACCCAGGAGAGAGATAGAGTAGGGATTGTTTGATATAGGACATCAGTCAGGAATTATACAGATAGCATCAATGCTATATTATACAGATAACAAATGAGAACCGGTCTTCAGAAAAAACCTGTCCACATATAACTTTCAAGCAATAATCAAACAGACACCTTTGTCTACAAAGGTTGAAGACTATCGGTTCACAGCGGGAGATCACTTAAGAGCTCTACTTCAGAAAATGACAATGCCATCTCCTATTTTGACACTTGGGCAAAGATACTTTATTGAACAACGTAACATTCATTGATAATTTAAGGACATTGAAACAAGCCATTGGGTGTGGGACATTCTGGTTTTGCACTCTTGTAAATTACACAGGGCAAAATAATAGATACCCTAATAATAAATGTTGCTCCAGATTCCAGCATCTGCAGTCTCTTGTGTCTCCAAAATAATAGATGAATGCTTATTGTTAAATGGCCCAGATTGAAACTCCCAGGATGAGATCAGGGATTAAGTGGCTGTCCTGTCACTCAGCACACAGTGAAAGAGATATTTCTGTCATTTAACTCCTGGTTAAAGGCACATTCCTGCCATTTAACAGATAGTTAAAGGCGTATTTGTTCTGTTGATTAATAGTCTGTGTGTTTGTACATCCAAGGAGCCATCCCTCAATACTGTGATAAAAGAACTCTGTTTCAAGTGTCTGAGATTTTGTACTCAAACTCTTTGGACCATCCATAGACATTTGACTATTTTGTCAATTGAGATGTGCTCCCATTGTAAATAGGTAATTCTGCAAATTTACTTGTCTGCACCCAAAATCTTGAAGTAAGCTATGTAATTATAACCATTGGAACTGTATGTAATCACCAGCTTCTGTCTTTGTGCCTAAAGAGAATAAAACCTCACTGTACTTTTGAGATTCTCCAGAGATTTGACTGAGAGATTTTCCCAGGAGAGAGTCTTCCACCAGGTCTCCTCCAGAATGACCGCCAGTGCTGCTGAATAAAGAACTTTTACATCTCCAACTCCAGTCTCCTTGTGGCTCATTCAAAGTCAAAACAACAAATATTCTCTAAAAAAGTCCCAGCATTCAAAAATAAAGAATGTAAGATGACAATAAAGAAAAATGACAATCAATCGAGCCTGTTACATTCTCGTGGTACAATTTAGCACAGCATCAGTGCTCACCTTACCTAACAACCAAGCAGCACCTCAGAAGTCCAGAGAAAGAGGTGCACTTGGTCAGCTTAGAGGAGAGAAAGCTGGCAACCTGCTCCCCCACCCCACCAAAGGCAATCAGAGGAGATCCAGCACACCACAGTGACTGAAAGACACATCCCTGGTCTACCATCTATACATGCCCTAAGGCAACCATCACATCCTTTTTTGAATGTTTGCAGTGATAACCTGTTCCATTGGTCAATGTAACCAAACTAAATACACATTTAATCCCACAGCCTCTCTGTCAACTCAAACACCTGAGAAAATGCATATTAATCTCCTTAAAGTTAATGAGTAATATCTCAGTTTCTAAGTTATAGTGCTAACTAAATGCCTTTAAACTAAGCAATAATCTAGAGACTCTCCTTGAATGCTTTCAGCCCCGATGTGGACAGGGTATTCTAAATGAGCCCCAAGCTGTATCTCAGAGAAAGGACACTGCAATATTTTTGAGATTATTATATTTCTGAGTCGTGCATCTGAACCTGCAGTGCATTTTGCAATAGCCTTGCAACATTGGAATTGAATCATCAGAGCTTCTTATGCTGCTTCTTCTCATATCTACTTATGGGCACATTGGTTTACTCAGAGAATGGTGAGAGGAGGATCTGCAGGCGGAAAAACTCCTAGGGCCATTACATGGATGTTTCTGCTGTGGTTTCGTTCATTGCCAGCACATCTAGATCTTCCTCCCATTTAACAGTGATGAGGTTGAGCCTCTGCAGAGTGTAGACAGTGCTACATTATTCTGTATTAAATAATACAAGGTTGATGAAATCCCATTTCTCCATTTAGTGCATTAGTCATGGAGTTATAGAGATACACAGCACAGAAACAGTCCCCTGTGCCCACCAAGTCTGTAATGAACATCAAACACCTATTTACACTAATTACATAGCGTTCTTCTTCCCATCAACTCTCACCCAAAGATGAGGAGCAATTTACTGTGGCCAATTAACCTAGCGGCTCACATGGCTTTGGGACTTGGGAGGAAATCAGAGCATGTGGGGAAAATCCGCATGGTGACAGGGAGAACGTGCAAACTCCACCCAGGCAGCACCCACGTTCAGGACTGAACTGGGTCACTGG
>JARFYF010000055.1:31539872-31557133 GCA_030265395.1 Rhina ancylostomus
GCTCCGGTTTCCTCCCACATTCCAAAGACGTATGGGTTAGGAAGTTGTGGGCGTGCTATGTTGGCACCGGAAGCGTGACGACACTTGCGGGCTGCCCCCAGAATACTCTTCGCAAAAAGATGTATTTCATTGTGTGTTTTGATATACATGTGACTAATAAAAGATATCTTATCTTATCTGGATGTACTACTTAATAGAGCATAGTGTAAAGCTTCATATATAAAATATAGAAAAAGGTGAGTGACAGATTGCCAACTTATTGTCTATTACAGAAATGTGTTTGTAGGATTACTAGAACCGGCTGCTGAATATTCCAGGTTATAAACTGTTCTAAAAGAACAGGCCAAAGGGGAGAGGAGGTGGGGTGGTGTTGTTACTCAAGGAAGGTACCACAGCAGTACTGAGTTATGATATAAAGGCAGTGGACAGTGATGTGGAATTGGTTTGGGTTCAAATCATGAATAGCAGGAGAAGGAAGACCCGGGTGGGAGGAGTCTACAGACTCCGAGATGACCTCTCAGTAGGTCAGAGCACAAATGGGGAAGTATCAAGGGCATGTCTGAAGGGATCTGCGATTATCATGGGAGATTTTAATCTACACGTTGTTTGGATGAACCAAACTGGCAGGGGTAGAGTGGAAGGAAAATTTGTGGAATGTGTCTGAGATTGCTTTTTAGAGCCGTACATTGTGGAACCTCTCCAGGAACTGGCTTTTCAAAATTTAGTGGTATGTAATGAGGAAGGATTAATAAGGGATCTTGTGGCTAAAGACTCCCTCATGGGTAGTGACCACAATGTGATTGAATTCCAGATGGAGTTTGAGGATGAACAGCTTAAGTCCAAAGTTAGTGCCTTCAATTTAAATAAGGGAAGTTATAATGGTATGAGGGGGGAGTTGTCTCAGGTGGACTGGGTAAACAAGCTAAGAGACAGGTCAGTCCATGAAGAGTGGCAGGTATACAAACAACTGGTCTACAAGGCTCAGCAAGAGTTTACCCCAATCGAGAAGAGAGATTCCGTGAGAAAGAGCCTCAGTCCTTAAGAAAGGATGTAAAAGATAATGTTAAATTGAAAATCAGAGCATGGCAGGAATAGTGGTAGACTAGAGGGCAGGAAAGTTTTTAAGATCCATCAGCTGAAGACCAAAAAGCTCATAAGAAAATTAATTTTGACTGAAAAGTTGCATGTAGTATAAAAACAAAGAGTAAAAATTTCCATGAGTATATAAATAGGAAGAGGTGCCTAAGGTAAATACAGGGCCTTTAAGGGATGAGGCTCGTGAATTAATAACAGCAAGCAAAGAAATAGCAGATATGTTGAATCAATTTTTGCATCATTCTTCACTGTAGAAGATATTGTTAGTATCCCTGAGATATTAGATGGGCTAAAAATTTCAAATCACATGGTCAAACTTACAAAGATCCCAATTGCAGAGGATAAAGGAGTGGAGAAACTCTGGGGGATAAAAGCGGACACATTGCCAGGACCCAGTGGTCTGCACTTTGGGGTTTTATGGCTGCAGAGGTGGTGGACCCATTGGTGGAAATTTTCCACAACTTGCTAAACTTCCGGGGGGTCCCAGAAGATTGGAAAACAGCCAATGCGACTCCTTTGTTTAAATAAAAAGGAGAAAGGCAGAAGGTGGGGAATTACAGGCCTGTTAGTTTAACAGCTATTGGCAAGATGCTAGAGTCAATAAGAAAGAGAAAAAAACTGATCATTTAGGAAAGCTAACTATCATTAAACCTAGTCAACATGGTTTTATGAAAGGTAAGTCATGTTTGAGAAATCTGCTCAATTTCTTTGAGGATGTAACAGGGAGAGTAGATAGAGGGGAACCTGTAGATGTAGTGTATTTAGGTTTCCAAAATGCATTTGACAAGATGCCACATAGAAGCCTGGTGCATAAATGAAGAGCCAGTGGTATCGGTGGAAGTATGTTAGAATGGAATGAAAACTGACTATCTCATAGAAAACAGAGTTGGAATAAATGAGTCATTTTCAGATTGGGAGGAAGGAACTAGTGGAGGACTACAGGGATCAGTAGTTGACGACCAATTGTTCACTATTTACACCAATGACTTGGAGGAAGGAACAGTATGTAAGGTTTCCAAATGTGCCAATAACACAAAGATCGGTGAAAGGGCACGTTGTGAGAAGGATCCTGTGATTCTGCAATGAGATTTTATGATAGATTGAGTAAGTGGGCAATAGATTAGCAAATGGAGTTTAATGTGGGTAAATGTGATGGCATGGACTCCGGGAAGAGAAATCAAAAGGCAGATTGTTATCTAAATGGAGAGAGACTGCAAATGAGTGCAGTTCAAAGGGATCTAGATATTCTAGTGCATGAATCACAAAAAGTTAGCAGGCTGGTCCAACGAGCAGTTAAGAAGGCAAATGGCATTTTAACCTTTGCAAAGGGGTTGGAGCTTAAAAAAGTAGGCGTTTATTGCAATTGTTCAGGGTGTTGGTGAGGCCACACCTGGAATACTGTGTACAGTTTTGGTCTCTTTACCTGAAGAAGGATATACTAAAATTGGAGACAGTACAAAGGAGAATCACCTGGCGAATTCCTGGAATAACAGGGTTGTCCTACTAAGAGAGAGTAAGTAGTTTGGGCCTGTATTCATTGGAGTTTAAGAGAATGAGGGGTGACCTTATTCAGACATACAAAATCCTGAAGGGGCTTGACAGGGAAGATGTTGGTATATTTTCACTAGGAAGAGAGTCTTGAACAAGGGAACTTAACTACAACATGAGGGGTTGGTCATTTAAACCTGAAGTACATAGAAATTTCTTCTTGCAGAGGTTGATGAATCTCTGGAATTCTCTGCCCCAAGAGGTGGAAGCTGGATTATTAGATGTATTTGAAATGGAGGTAGATAAATATCTGCTGGCTTGGTAAGATATCTTTATTAATCAAAACACACAGTGTGTGTACATCAAAACACACAGTGAAATGCATCTTTTGCACAGAGTGTTCTGGGGGCAGCCCGCAAGTGTCACCACGCTTCCGGCGCCGACATTGCAAGCCCACAACTTCCTAACCTGTACATATTTAGAATGTGGGGGGAAACCAGAGCACCCGGAGGAAACCCACGCAGACGTGGGGAGAACGTACAAAGAGCAGCCGGAATTAAACCCGGGTTGTTGGTGCCGTAATAGTGTCATGCTAACCGCTACACCACCATGCCTGCCCCATAATCCATGCCAACCATTAGATACCTATTTTTAACACTAATCCTACCCTAACCCATTTTATTCTCCCAATATGCCCATCAACACCCCCACTAGATTCTACCACTAGGGGCGATTTACAGTGGCCATTTAACCTACTGACCAGCTCACCTTTGGGATGTGGGAGGAAATGGGAGCCACCAGAAGAAACTCACGTGGTGACAGAAAAACTTGCAAACTCCACACAGAGCACTGGAGGTCAGGATTGAACGTGGTCACTGGAACTGTGAGGCAGCCCTTTTTGATTTTAAGTATTACATTTTCTGGTTAAAAAGTACTTATAGGAACGTGACTCCTCTGTTACAAATGCTTGTTTTCTCCTGCAAATTAAACCGAGTCTCTATGCTGGACTATAAATTCTGTCAAATTTAATTTGTGGTCACTGCACAAACGCAGCAATTTCTTGATTTGTACAGTCCCACACAATAAGGCAGATTCAGCAAAATGTTACCACAATATGACAGAGCTTGAAAGTAAGTATGGTAAGGAGAAAGGTTATTTTCCAGTCAAGATCTTTCAAGGCTAAGCTTACTTTGTCTTAATTGTGCAGAAGGCTGTTGGAATGTGGGGGGAGTTGATGGTTACAGGGAAAATTACTGGGGAATGGGGTTGCTTTGTGAGCCAGCATAGATTTGATGGACTGAAATGGGCCATATGTTATAAAGAAACATGGAAACTTTGTTTCTAACTTGATTCCTGGCATGGACAGGTTGCCTCATGAGGAAAAGTTGGACAGATCTGCCTTATATCTGTTGCACAAGAGTGAGAGGGGATTCAATTTAAGTGGATAAAATCCTGAGGGATCTCGAGAGGATGGAGAATGAGAAACTAAAGCAGACAAAACTGAATACAATCATCAGGCCAGGCAGCATCTGTGGAAAGAGAAACAACACTTCAGATCGAAGACCCTTCATCAGGGTTTACAATAACTGGCAATCGTATGTGGATATCTCCTACTACATTTCTTTCAGTTCACAGCTTGTTTTAAAAATATATTTAGGAATTCCGCTCTTGCTTTGCAGCAAGATGGGAATAAACCTTGGCTAATTTTTGTCTGATGACCGTGAAAATGCTATTACAGTAGAGCTGTCTGACTTCTATATTATTGGTTTATTCTGAGATAAATATGATCTTGCTGCAAGTTTGCTTTCACCCCATGGTTTCTGACCCCCTTTGTTAATGGAAATAGATCTGGCTCATTTATTCTCTCCAGTCCCACACAATTTATGTCACTCAATTAAGTCCCTCCTCAATCTCCTCTGTTCCAGGGAAAATAACACAAGCCTGACATATCTTCTCTCAAAGGGAAAGTAATCCAGTCCACATCTTTGTAAACCTGCTTGCAATTCCTCTAGTGCATTCAATACTTTCTATAATGCAGTGACTGGAACTGCAGACAGTACCAAAGCATTGCTGCCATTTCACACAAAATATATTCTGATTAGGGAAAGCACAAAGTGCAATTTTGAAATGAAACTGATGAAAAGGTGACCAGTTAGAAACTGTAGATAGATGACAAAAAGATAGAGGGGTTGATGGAATGCTTGTGTTTAATAGTGAAGTTTTCAAATTATCCCATGTTTCCCCAAATCCAGGTGATTATAGTGTGTATCATATCTCTCAAACCAATTTAATGATGAATATTCATCTAAGGACAGTACAGTGATTAACACATAAATACACAATGTAAATACTATGCTGAACTTTTGACAACAAAAGCAAAATAGTTGGAGTATTTGAGCTGGATCCTTACATTTATTGTGCATGTTATAAAGTTGTGCAGTACATTCCTTGATATCTGTAATTAAAGTCTGCAGATGAAATGTTGCCATATCATGAAACATGGTGCCAATCTGCTGAAATGTGAACATGAATGATCATTTAATTCTCTCTGATCAGACATACTCAGGGGTAATTTGCTCGCAGCTTCCGAACCATTACGAATGTGTTCATCACATCAAATTTGATAAAGGATCAGCACCAAAAAACATGCCACATTAGAATGACTCAGCAGTAAAAGCAGAGCTGAAATTTGTTTTATCGCAGTATGAACAGTAGGCATTAGTGTTGTCCACAGAACATGAGACTGGTCAGGATGCTGAGCTAATCCTGAAAATTTTCCTTTTAGGAAAACAAATTTGATAACTGCTGTCCCACACCTTTCGAACTCGCAGACATACAGACACACAGTAAAGCCGGAGTCTTCAGACAATCTACACACCTGAACCCTGTGTTTCTGAATACCCTGCCAAGATACCTAGTTTTTTGAATAAAATGAGGTTTAAAATTTAGTCAACCACCCAAATCAGCATTCTAATTTTGTAAAACTTTCCTAATCTTTAAACACATATAGTCAATGGGAAGTGGAGGAACAAATATGCAGGGAGATTGCAGAAAGCGGCTAATGTGCCTTTATTTAAAAAGGACTGCAAAATAAAATCTGGGAACTATAGACCAGTAAGCCTAACTTCTGTGGTACGTTTCTAGTGGGGATTCTGAGGGATACAATATAGAAGCATTTGGAAAGACAGGGGTTGATTAATAATTGTCATCATGGCTTTGTGCATAGGAGATCATGTCTCAGATATGAGAGTTTTTTGAATAAGTAACCAAGAAGGTTGATAAAGGCAGGGCAGTAGACGTGATCTATATGGACTTCAGTAAGGCCTTTGATAAGGTCTCATATGGTAGGCTGCTATAGAGAAGTTTGATCACATGGGATCTAGGGAGAACCAGCTAATTGGATATAGAACTGGCTTGATGGTAGGAAGCAGAGGGTGATAGTGGAAGGTTTTTTTGGACCGGACGTCTGTGTCTAATGGTGTTCCCCAGGGTGCAGTGCTAGGCCCATTGCTATTTGTCATCTCTACCAATGATTTGCACGAGAATATACAAGGCTTGACACTAAAATAGGTGGTGTCATTGATACTGAAGGTGTTTATGAGGATTTACAGCGGGATCTTGATCAGCTGGGTAAGTGGGCTGAGGTGTAGCAAATAGAATCTAAATTGGATAAGTGTGAGGAGTTGCATTTTGGGAAGACAAATGAGGTTGGGACTTTCAATGTGAATGGTCGGGTCCTGGGGAGTGTTGTAGAACAAAGGGATTTAGGAGTACAAGTACATGGTTCCCTGAAAGTGGTTTTGCAAGTAGACAGGGTGGTGAAGAAAGCTTTCAGCAAGCTGGCCTTTGTCAGTGAGGGCACTGAGTATAGAAGTTGGGATGTTATGTTGCAGTTGTACAAGGCATTGGTGAGGCTGCATTTGGAATATTGTGTTCAGTTTTGTCACCCTACTGTAGGAAAGATGCCATTAAGATGGAAAGAATGCAGAGGAGATTTTTGAGGATGTTGCCAGGACTCAAGGCACTGAGATATGGAGAGAGGTTGAGCAGGTTGGGGCATTTTTCATAGGAGTGTAGGAGAATGAGGGGTGATCTTACAGAGGTGTATAAAATTATGAGGGGCATAGATAGAGTGAATGAGGACAGACTTTTTACCAGGGTTGGGGAATCAAGAACTAGAGACCACAGGTTTAGGGTGAGAGCTGAGAGATTTAATAAGATCCTGAGGGGCAACTTTTTCACCCAGAGAGTGGTCAGTATATGGAGTGAGCTGCCAGAAGAAGTGGTTGAAGCAGATAATTAACAACTTTGAAAGGTGTTTGGACAGGTACATGGATAGGAAATACTAGAGAAACAAAGGACTGCCAGATGCTGGAATCTAGACGAAAAACATGATGATGCGGAAGAACTCAGCAAGCCAGGCAGCATCTGTAGAGAAAAGCAGGCAGTCAGTGTTTCAGGTCAGGACCCTTCTTCAGAAGAAGGGTCAGGGTCCTGAAGAAGGGTCCTGACCTGAAATGTTGACTGCCTGCTGTGCTTGTCATGGATTGGAAATGTTTTGAAGAATATGGGCGAAACACTTAGATGGGAATCTTCGTTGGCACAGACCAGTTGGGCTGAAGGGCCTGTTTCCGTGCTCTATGACACTATTATGACTCAATGTGATTTTACAAAAGAGATAAAGGCTCATTGTTTAAAATATATTAAAACAATGCATTTGGAGTTAGCATGACTTCTGGCATCTATGGAAAGAAACAGATTAACACTTCAGTTCATTGAGCCCGTAGCAGGACAAGTAAAATTATTATCCAATGTTGGTTTCCAATGCAGGTATTTTTTCAGCCTTCATACAGTTGGCTTTTGTTGTTAAATATTCACCATAGTATTTATACTTTATTTATGTGTTAATCACTGTACTCTCTTTAGATGCATATTCATCATAAAATTGGTTGAAAGATATGATGCACACTAATCACCTGGATTTGGGGAAACATGGAATAATCTGAAAATTTTGCTGAGGGTTCAGAGAAGTAGTAAACCATGAGGAGAGGATTAACAAACTTCATTAAAAAAGTGTTGCAATGGGCTGAAACATGAGAGAGGAAATGAAATGTCAAGTGAAAGGTTTTGGAAAGAAGTAACTGAAGTGTCCTCACAATTCTATCAAGATCCCTCTTTCAGTTCTAAACTCCAGCAGGTAGAAGGCTAGTCTGTCAAACCTTTCCTCATTACCCACTAGTCCGTTCCTGTGTCCAGGGAATCTTCTCTGAACTTCTTCTTTAAATAATGTGACCAATACTATGCACAGTACCCCAGATAAGTTCTTGGCAATGCTCTACATAACTGAGGTATAGTCTTCCTGCATTTCTGAGTGAATTGTTTCATTAAAAAGACTTATCCTTGCATTGCAGTTTTGATGCCTTTATAAGTTGTGTCTTACACCACTGAATGATGTGGGGAATGGTGGACGAACAAATTCAGTCAAAGTTGCTGAGTGTGCAAAGCATGACTCCTGAACTTACATCAAAAATTACTGCATTGATGGAAGTGGTATCCAAGAATGCAGGGAATTTGTCCACCATCTGTGACGGGGTTTTCTGCAGTCCACAGTCACATAATTGCAGCAAAGTTCAAGGCTCCAAAATCATTGCAAGTTTTGGAGCCTGACAGGAGATCTACTGACCTACAGATCAGGAGATGAGGGAACGTTGCTGGGCTCACCTATGCGTCCAGGAATAGAACAAGATGTCAGAAGCACCCACATTTGACCCTCAGTGCACTGTTTACTCAGTGGCAAATCCAAGCAGTACTGAAGCACAAACTGCAACTTACTGGAAGTTCTCAATGCAACTGCTAATGAGCTGTGAGTGTGATTGGTGGTGTCAGTTATGTCTTGTGAGCACCAGTGCATGAAATGGTGATACCTACAACAGTATGTGTGCACACTTTCTTTGTGTTGTATTCAGTCAGGCAAACTGCAAGAATAAAGAGCCAATAATACATCATTTATTGAAGACAGTCAACTCTCAACTGACAGTAGTGGCTGGTAAAACTGCATCTGGCAGCATTTCAAAACTCACACTGTGTGGTGTTCATAACTTTTAAAAGTACACTTGCACTCATATAAACTACACTTAAGATAAGATATCTTATTAGTCTCAGGTGCATCGAAACACAGTGAAATGCATTTTTTTTTTGTAGAGTGTTCTGGGGCAGCCTGTAAATGTCTCCATGCTTCCGGCACCAACATAGCATGACCACAATTTCCTAACCCATACGTCTTTGGATTGTGGGAGGAAACCGGAGCACCCGGAGTAAACCCACATAGATACGGGGAGAATGTACAACCTCCTTACAGACAGTGGCGAGAATCGAAACCGGGTCGCTGGCGCTGTAATAGCGTTACATTAACCGTTGCACTACTGTGCCTACCCATGTAGTTATGTACTTGGTCAGATATTTATATATATCTTCTCAGTTACAAAGGTCATCCCTGATTTCCACTCCAGATAACCTCAGTTCTGTTCTATTACCCCCTCGTATGGGTCATGAGCCACCCAGTCAAGATTTGGTTCATTGGAGTCTCCTGACCTGTGTTCTGCCCAGCCGTGACTGCATCAGGGAACCAGTCTTATCACTCAAACGAGGTTCAATGTGCACATCACCTGACTAATCTGGTCTGGGCTAGATCTGTGGTGTTTTGGGCTGGCATTCCAGAGTCAGGTAACAAGTCCAGGTACAGCCTCCAGAAGGTCACTCCAGAATGAGCTCCAGAAGGCCATTATCCATTGTTAAAAGGATAGTATCTTGTACTTCCCAATCCGGTATATTAAATGTGGATGTGTTAAGGGTGGCCCGAGAGCCTCCTGTATCCCAAAGGAATTTTATAGGTGGCCTCCTAACCTACCTTCTACAACGAGTCCACCTGTACCATCCCACTTTGTGGTGCACACTCATGTAACTGAGGCCTGTCACTGTCATAGTGAACTGGGAGCCCTTGTGGGTAACTCTGGATACAGTTGTGGTGTCTCCCCTACACCTTGGACATTACATCGTGGGTAACATAGGGGACCTTCCAGGGGCAATGAAGCTGTTGTTAAATTCTGACTGTTCCGAACGTGTCTGGGTTTTGGGCAGTCTCTTGCAAAATGACTTTCACGTCCACAATTAGAGCATTTCCACATATTCATTGGAGGAGAAGTATAGGCATTCTGATTGCACCCTCTAAGGGGTTGTGCTGCAGAGCTTGACAGCGGCACACCTTGATAGGCACCCCGTCGCCCCTCATTCTGGCACTGCACCCCTTGTTCTCTTAAAGGGGCCAATTTAGCTCCTTGTTTTCCTCTCTCCCTTGTTTCCTTCTCCCATACTTGTATCATCCTTCGAAGGACCCATGCTTCAGTGTGTGTAGGATCAGTGGGATCAAACATATTGCCACACTTTCTTAGCCTCCTCAGTACTGTGGGACACCAGGGTCCTAAACCAGTTTCTGCTCTGTTGTTGAGTCAAATTCTTTCTATCCAGCACAGGACCATAAACACTCAAGAAAGCCTGGCACCTTCTTGTTGCAAATGCTGAGGGCTGCTCCCCTTTTCGCTGTCTACACTTATACAGAGCATCTGCTGGGTCACCCTGATTAATCCCTGCAGCTTCCAATATAGTCTCCTGTAAATGACCCAGCGTCCCCTAGCCTTGTACCATCTCCTCCGGCAAGACAGAATGTAGCAGTGAAGTTAGACATAGAAGGGTTAACTTTCACTCCTCCACCTCATCCAAACCATGTGTTACCCTGTGCTGCCGATTCCACTGAAAATGTTCTCTAGGATCATCCCCCAGTCCATACTTTATATTTTCAGCGATAGCATTTAATTGGGCAACATCAACAAGAACAGAATACCCTGTCACAACCGGTCTCCTTGGCTCCTGGACTCTTTTCATTGTCATAGGTGCCACTGGAGGGCGTGGGGGCTAAGGGCTCTACCCCCTCAGAGGGAGGCAGTCTATAGCCCCAATCATCCTCACTATTGTAGTGTGTCACCTTGTCTGCCAAAACACCCCAGTCTATATCATCATCGTCATTAGTCCTCTTCCCAAATGCACGTATCACTCCTTGCTGAACTGAGAGTTGACGCTGCAGCTTCTCTATCTGTTTTAAACACTTGGTAGGATCAGCACTGCTTCTCTTATCTAATACTGACCTCTGCACTACCCTCACAGCAGACTGTAAATCTTGACATTACTTCTCCGTTTCTTTACTTCCATATTCGCCTTTCTACAGTCCTCTTCATTTTTTTCCCTTTCTCTTGTCACATATTCACACTGAGCCTGAGACTGACTCATGTGTACTAAATAAGCCTTCCCCTGCTCCCACAACTTTTCATTTTCTTTTTTTTCTCTCTCTCTAACTCTTCCCTGCAATCTCATTTACTTCATAAATAGAATTTTCCCATTTTAATATGCTAACCTCCTAACCCATGCGGTGGTTCAACTCGAAACAGGGTCCGGGACCCTCTCTACTTTCGAGCCCACTTAAGGGATGCCAAATATGTTGACCCTTACCTTGATCAACCAATTTAGGTTAGGTGAATAACCACATAAAGTCTAATTAATTCAAACTATTCACAACTTTAATGTATCAACATTATATAAAATGCAAATATCCACCTAATTCCTGAATTCTACTGTTCCTTTTGGACTGCTACTCACCCAAACTCACTTTCACCAAAATAGGGGATCTCCTACTGGCCAACTGACTGATCCTTCTTCTCCTTGCCCCAGGCACAGTGGTCTTCCTTGTGATAGGTGGTCTCCCTGGAGTTCTCACTCATTCGTCTCCTAAGTCCTCCCTCTACCTCAGAAAATCTTCATTATTATACTTCTTTCTTATCAGTTCTGCACCATTTTACTTTGATTCTGTTGGCTCTAATTCATCAGGCCAAGCTGTGTCCAACCTTCATTGGCTCTGGCCCAAGGTTGCAAGTGGCGCCCCTTCACCGCATGCCTCCCATGTCACTTCTTCATCGTTTTGCTGAATCAGGCCATTTCATACCAGTTATAGCCAGTTCAAGCCAGACACTGGGCTCAGGCATCTCCTGTTCACGGACACAGAGTACTCCCCTTATAAGCATGTTTTCTGCTGCCTTGTCAAAGAGCATCCCACAAATAACTCCTTATTTAGAAATGATCTTTGATTTGCAGATTATCGGTAGGGCCTTTGTTATGTCCACTTCCAAGTACTTCAGTCCAGAACAAGTTAACTCAGGAAACAACAGCCTCCACTTCTTCCACCACCTGGTGAGAACTAAGATATTTGTTTTGCCTACTCATCCACTGCCCTCGACTTGTTCCAGCTATCTGTTCCGCAGATTTTTAATTTCTGCAGGCCAACATCTCCCTCCTTTTTGATCCACAGAAAATTCTGGGGATCACATTAATTTAGATAAGTTTGGATGAATTCAAATCTAACAGGAACATCAGCCTTCAGGAGTACTCTAACTAATGTTGGTATAACGTAAAAGAACTTAGATAAGTGAAATATTATTAATGTGACACCTAGATATGGAAACAAGTTATGATGAAAACTTCATTGTACCAAACAAAATGCAATTAACACAGCAGCAAACAGTATTAAATTAAAATGGTTACAAAAGTACAAAAGACAGATGGTGGAAAAGTCATAAAGTTATGAAGTCTACATAATAATTTTATATTATAAGTTATAATGTGTAATACTGGTAAGTATAATTAGTACTTGTTATTAATAAAAGTTAGATAAAATTGTATATCAAAATATAATCATTATGAAAAAACATCTTATTTCATCTTGATTCATATTCATACCAACGTTTCATTCACAGTAAAGTTGTATTTGAGTGATAAGCTTTATGCTACCTGAAGTTGGACACATATAAGAATAACTATCCTAAACAACTTTATCCTAACACTACCATATTACCATGACCTAATCCCGATTAAATCTTATTTCATTTTTTCAGAAATTCGTGTGACCATTTCATCTCTTCCAGCCGCATAGTCGACTATTACCATCTAATGGAATCCAAATGAATTCATTTGAATGTCGTGAATAGTTCATCCGTACCCATCCTAATCTTCATTCTTTGCATATGTCTGAGTGAATATTCAGTTGGTCAGTAGTACACTGTATTGGTCATGACAACTTTTGTTATCAGGCCACTCAGTAACAGTATTCCAACCCCAACTATTTTCAAATACCTGGGGGAGAAAACATCAAGGGCAGTTTCTGTACTTACCTAAACATCTGATATTTCTGATGTATTTTCTAAATTCAACTCTTCCATCTCCCGTTTTATTCTCACAAGATCTAGCGAGGAACATAGTCTCCCTATCTGCCTCTCTTTCCCATTGTCTCTGTCCCCACTTAGGCAATTGCCTGGCTTTAACCTTTCCCTTTTTAACCTCTGGGTACAAACGGGAAGTGGCTGCCCCACTTAAATAGGGAAGCCCTTGCTCCTTCATCCTCATCACTTCCAGTTGGCAGAAAAACAAAACGAAGAACATCATCATCCCAGTCCAGAGCATCCCATTGCCATTGTGTTCTGTGGACCCCAGCTACAAAAGAGCATTGACTTTCTCCAAAGGGTTTCAATTGGTTAATATGATACCAACCCAACTTGTTGGGAACAATCTGGATTCAATATACTGATGGACTGACTCTGACAATAATGTCATATGGCCCTACAAATCTCATAGATGTAAAGGGGCCTGGCTGATGTACAGTGATCATAACCTTCTCTCTTCAACTCTTTAGGTTTTGTTCGCACATCAAAATAAGCCTTACTCTGCTGCGTTTTTCGTCCCACATTATGAGATGTGACATAATGGGCTTCCCTAATGGTGTTGATCAATTATTGTACCCATTTGTCCTTTAAAATACCATCATACTTGGGCTCAGACAAATCCAACCCAACCAAGAATTTCAACCCTCTCATTTCTCTTCCGGTTATTAGCTTTAAAGGTATAAACTTAGTAGAGGAAGCCACAGTATTACAAATTATCATAAGGATGTACTGTATGGTAAGAGAGCGGCCCATGTGGTCCTCTGCTGTTTGACCATTTTAGCTAATGTCATCTTTAGAGTCCTATTCATTTAGAGTTCAACAATTCCACTGGATTGGGGTCAATAAGGGATGTGAAACCTCTTTTTCACTCCAAACAGTTTAATCAAATCTTGTATCACCTGTGCAGTGAAATGAGAGCCTTGATCTGATTCTCGACTCCTTGGTAATCCCCAATGGATAAAAACCTTCTCAAATAAAATTCTGGTTTTAACCTTAACTGTGTTAACTCTAGATGGGAATACCTCAATCCATTTGGTGAAAGTATCTACTATTACCAGGATATATTTCGGTGCACCGGGAGAATGGATTAAAGGTCCCACAAAATCAATCTGCAAGTTAGTCCATGGCCCTTCTATGGGGCGTGTGTGTCTTAAAACTGCTTTCCCAGCCAATCTATCTGGATTATACTGAGCACAAATCAAACAATTCTTGCAATAGTGTTCTACATCTTCCTGAACTCTTGGCCACCAACACACATTCTTCAACTGTTCCATTGTCCTGCCTGCTCCTTGATGCCCATGGCTGTGATGGTGCCAATACATCTGATTCCTTTCACCTTCCGGCACCATAGATCTGTGATTATAAATTACAGTCCCGTCCTGTACTTGCACTCCTGGATATTTCCCATATTCTTCAGATTTCTCTCCCCTCTGTACCTTAACTAATTCCTGATCCTGTTTCTGTACCTGAACTAAGTCTATAGGTGTACTCTTTGCTGGTTTCTGTGTCATCATCCCCTTTCTATCCAGACTCCATTCCACCCCACATCTCACTCCTAGTTTGGCTAATTCATCCACCTTCCTGTTCCCTTCCGGGGATGTTTTTAGATGAGCCTTCAACTTTTTTACTCCATAACCGTTACCTCTCTTGTTCTCCAATATATACTTCAACAAAGGTGCTGATGGTAAAGGTTTACTGTCTGTTGAAACGTAACCTCTAGCTTCCCATAGTGGTAGGTATTCAGTCAAAGTATTACAAACATACATACTATCAGAACATGTTATCGCTCCTGAAGGATATCTTTCTGGATGCCTAACAACAAAAGCTATGGCAGCAAGCTCTGCTACTTGTGTACTTGTTGTCTGAGGTAACTTGATTACGACACTCTCTACTTCTACTCCTTCCTCGTCCTCTACCTAAATGCCACATCCTGTAAGCTTCCCTCCATCCTGAGCTGATGACAATCCATCAACAAATATGCTCACAGACAATCCTTTCAGCTACATGACTTCATTCCCCTCTCTTAATTTTAAGATGGGAATGAATGATCCCTTCTGTTCCTGTGCCTTTGTCACTTGACACTTGTGGGGTTCTCCTTGATAGATTAGATTGTCAACAAGCACGGATGTACTATTCATTCTTTTAACCATGACATTACGATCCTGTAAAACAACGTCCATCGAGTTATTCGATTTTGACTGTCTGTCCCGTCTTTAATGCACCTATCCAGCAAAAACTGAATTGGGGTATGCTCTGTTAAAATGGTTAGTGGATCAAGTCCTACAATATAAGCAAAACGGCTAACTGCCCAAAATACTGCCAACAGATATCATTGACATGTATATCCCTGTTCTATCAGAGTAAGCATTCGAGATTCATATGCCACTGGCTCCAGCCGGCCAAGCATCTCCTGGAATAACATGGCTGAGATTGTGTTAACAGTGGCAGCAATCTTTAAATAAAATGGCTCAGAAGGTTTTGGGGCCTTAAGAGCAGGTGCATCCGCTTAGACTACTTTTAAGATCTGATACAGCCACAGTATGTTCTGGCTTCCATTCCCATGGAACACTGTTCTTCAAGAGTTCCATAAGTGGGGATACCTTAGTGGCAAAGCCATCTATATGGTCCCTACAATACCCCACCAAAACCAGAAATGACCTCAGCCCTGTCACATTGCTGGGGAGGGGTATATTTACCACCACATCCATACATTATCACCCAGGGGTTATGACAACTCCTGAGTAACTAACCTGCTGCTTCATGATTTGAATACTTTTAGGGTTAACCTTAAAACCCAGCCTCTGTAACAGTTGCAGTAGCTCTTTCAACAACTCATAGTGTTTCTCCTGGGACTCTGTCTGTAACAGTAAATCATCTATGCCTTGAATTCGGCACGAGGGAGCTGAGAAGGCTTTCAGCCTATTTGCCAACCATTGATGGAAAATGGAGGGTGGGTTATGAAACCCTTGTAGCATAACTGTCCATGTACACTGTTGTCCCTTCCAAGTGAAAGCAAATTTGTATTGACACTCCCTTTTCAGAGAAACAGACCAAAATCCATTAATTATGTACAGTACATTGAACCACTTTGTGACCATATTTTGCTTAGTCATGGTATTCGGACTTTGTGGCTACATTAGAGGTAGTTAAAGGAATAACTTCATTTAGTTCCAGATAGTCTATGGTAAGTTTCCAACTTCCATCAGGTTTCCAGACTGGCTATATTGGTGAATTATTCGTGGATGCTATTTTTCGCAGAACTCTCTGTGCTAACAAGTTCCGAACAACTTCCTCTGCATCTGCCTCTGGCTGTTTTGGAAAACCGTATTGCCTCTGGAAATTCAAATCAGGGCCTTGCACATAAAGCTCTCATTGCATCCTTCCACAGTCATGTTCATGTTTAGCAAATACTGATTGGCAATCTGAAATAATTTGTTTGGCCCATAGGTCCTCTGCCATGCCCTCTGCCTTCACCCACATCTCCAATCACACATATCCTTGTCTCATATCATCCTACTGGAATGTCCATAGGCACCTCCACTCCATCTATATTGAACTGCCAAATCATGCAATTAACTGGATTAAAACTCAAGCCTGCTTTCCTAATGAAATCACTTCCCAAAATATGTTCTTGAGTGACTGGTAAGTCGATTAGCACAACTGAGTGGGTACCGTCAGTTGCCCTAACTTGTGAATGTCCAGTAAATCCAGTTAAAAGTATAGTATCTTTTATTTCCCAATCTGGTACTTTAAATGTGGATGTGTTTAGGGTGGTTGGAGATCCTCCTGTAAACCAAAGAAATTTTATGGGTGGCCTCCTACCCTACCTTCTACAGGGATTCTACCCGTACTATCCCACCTTGCGGTGCACACCTACATAACTGAGGCCTGTTACTGTCATAATGAACTGGGAGCCCTTGTGGGTAACACCGGATACAGTTGTGGTGTCTCCCCTACACCTTGGGCATTACATTGTGGGTAACGTAGTTTACCTTCCGGGGCAATGAAACTGTTGTTAAATTCTGACTGTTCGAACATGTCTGTGTTGGGGGCAATCTGACCTTCACGTCCACAATTAAGACAGTTCCATGTATTCATTGGAGGAGAAATATAGGCATTCTGACCATGCCCTCGACCGCCCCATCTTAGGGGTTGCCCTGCCGAGTATGATGGCAGCATACCTTGATTCACATCTGAGCTCAATGCCTGTTATGCGCACTTTGATAGGGAGAAATATGACACACCCACACGAGCCCCCACTGTCATGGTTCTGAGTTCTGGACCTCAATTTGGCTCCATTAATGCCTTGTTGTCCAGCATATGGATTCCATGCTGGACTGATTAGATAACAATACACAC
>JARFYF010000055.1:31557233-31569580 GCA_030265395.1 Rhina ancylostomus
TGGAGGGAAACCAGAGCACCCAGAGGAAACCCACGCAGACACAGGGAGAATGTACGAACTCCTTACAGACAGTGGAGGGACTTGAACCCGGGTCATTGGCGCTGTAGAGTTATGCTAACTGCAACACTACTGCAAGAGGAAGAGAGGGCATGGAGAAATGCCACAGAAGAGGAGTCGAGGCCAACATGAAGTGGTAGAGTTGAAGGGGTTGATGACATACTCCTGCTCCCATTTTCTTGTGTTCTTGTGTTCAGTGCAATGTACAGTTTCAAATGTGGCAATGAGGCTGTGTTTCTAGCAAGCATACAGCTCATTTACATTGCGTATTTATTCTCATTAGTTCTGAATTTTATAGTGAGCAAACCATAAGGTGCACCTCAACCATTTACTGTTGAACTTCAGACTTCCCTTTGTGGCTGGGAGCACTTCCTTATTTCTACATCGAGCATCTTGCAAACTTGTACTTCCTTCCACATTTCTGTCTTTTTTTGCTGACCCCCCTCAGTTTTCAGTCTTTCCAGTCTTGCCAATTATAGCTGTACTTTATATTACAACCAACACACTTTGGAGGGAAGAATCTCTCCTGCGTATTGCCACATTACTTCACAAACTGGATGAGGATGACATTGTGACCGCATTGGTTTGCAGTATTTTAAGCTGACTTCTTTGAAATGTTTGCAAAAAAAAATGCGGGTGAACTGACATTGACATGAAAAGTTGTGCTCCTGTATCAACAGAAAGACAGTTGTATGAGCCAAGTACGGGCTGAGCTCAAATAAGGAATGACAGACGTGAAGGAATTTCCGAAGGCCACTTGCAGTGCCTCGTGGTGTCTTGGTGGTAAACTACCGTGTTACCTAATGCAGGATGAAGTAGTTGTGATGTGCAAGTAGACTTAGATTATTGGATCCTTGGAACCTGTGCTACTTCTTCTTATGTTTCCAATGTGGGAATGGTCCTTGTGCTTTTTGTGGCTTTGGGAATTTCCTTAGAATGGTTCTCTGAGTGCTGCTGGCTCTCCAGTCTCTTGCTTCTGTTATGTGGGATCATAGAGTTGCCACTGACACCACATCACTGACATCCTACTCTGCTAACCGGCATTACAGAGCAGCAAATGAAATAATTTGAATGGAAACCATTGCCAATGCTGTAATCTTGGTGGTGTTGATTCAACTTTCCTCTCCTGTCAAAGCCCTGCTTAACAATGAGCAGTAATCTTTTGGAATATATAAAATTATTAAGGGACTTAACATGGGAAGAGCTTGGAGGATGTTTCCGATGAGTCTTTGGGTATATTCAAAACGAGATCTAAAGTTTTATCAGACCTAAGGGAATCAAAGGTTGTGAGGTGATCGGGGTAAGTGGACCTGAGGCAGCATCAGAGCCCCAATCGATGAATGACAAAATCATCCTGAAAGGTTAAGTGGCCATTTCCTGCTCCTCCGTTTCATCTGCCTATATTTTACTTTCCATCTCTTCATTTGCACCATCTTTCCCTCTTCCCTTCCTTCTCCTCCTTGTTCCATCTGCAATTTTGTGGCCAGGCACTCCATTACATACCTTCCAACTCCCATGGGTACCTTGGTTATACGTTCTCCCACATCACTTCCTGAAGGACTCTATCCCACTCTCACAATTTCTCCAGAACTTCCTCAGTCAAATTTAGCTTCTTATTCCATGTATCTTTCTGCAGAGAGGCGCGGAAGTCATCCTAACTAGTTCCATTCTTCCAGCTGCCTAGATCATTGGAATTTTCTTCCTTGGACCTTCCGTGGAATTGTTCATTTCTTGCCTGTGCTACATTCTTAACTTTTTTGCATCCTGTTTCTCCCTGATGTTCCTCTCAACTGACACATCTCTACTGTCAGTATTCATTCATGTTCCAGCAATCAGATCTATATATCATTGAGATAACCTTTGCTTCATAATGCTTACTTTCATTTTTATCACAATATTTTTAGCTATATCCCACTTTATCTTTCAAAAGCGTGAGAAGTGAGTCCAAATCATCAGCTGGTGTTATTGACAAACTCCCATCATAGTAATCGGTAATTGGTTTATTATTGTCACGTGTACCAAGATATAGTGGAACGCTTTGTTTTGCATGCCATCCATTCAGATTGTTTCAAAACATAAGTACATTAAGGTAGTGCAAAGGGAAAAGCAATCATAAAATGCAGAATATAATGTTACAGTCATAAAGAAAGTGCTGTGCAGGGAGACTATATAGTGCAAGGGCCATGACGAGGTAGACTGTGAGATCAAGAGTTCATCTTTATTGTACGAGAGGTCTGTTCAAGAGTCTTATCACAGCAGGGCAGAAGCTGTCTTTGAGCCTGGTGGTGCTTGTTTTCAAGCTTTTGTATCTTCTGCCCAGTGGAAGGGGGGAGGAGAGAGAATATTTGGAGTGGGAGGGGTCTTTGAAAACTCTGACCCTAACCCCACAAGACTTGCAAGTTTTTTTTCAAAGTTTCAACGTTAACTCCATCGAAGATGTTGTCAGAGAATTTGGACCCGACACCAATTAAAGTTACAGATAAACCACTTCATGTGTTTGGTCAAATCTAAGAAGGGCAGCATAGTAAAGCCGCTGCCTCTCAGCTCCATTGACCTGGGTTCAATCCTGACCTCTGGTGCTGTCTGTGGAGTTTGCCCGAGACTGTATGGGTTTTCTCTGGGTGCTCCAGTTTCCTCCCACATCCCAAAGGCGTGTTGGTTGGTGGGTCAATTTGCCACTGTGTAGGTAGGTGGTGGAATCTGGAGGGAGTTGTTGACAATGTGAGGAGAATAAAATTCAATTAGTGTAGATTTAGTGTAAATGATGGTCGGCACAGACCCAGTGGGCTGAATGGCCTATTTTCATGTTGTGTGGCTCTATGACTCTAATAATACACCATGACACCACTCTATGACACTACTTTTAGTTCCCTGACTGTGTGACTAAAACAGATAAACAAACATTATTAACCTCAATTTTTCTTCAGACTCTGTCAAAAGCTTCATCACTTCTTCTGCTTGGGCTTCCTGGGCAAATTGTGAAGAGAAGATCAAGATCATTGTCAATGATGATTCCAGATAGTGCAGTTTGTTGTGAACAAGACTCTTACAGCTTGGACTCGTGGTAACATTTGCAGTCTCAGGATTATCATTCGATGTGTCAACACATTACAACCAGAGTGGTCTGCACTTTTACAGAAAACAAAGGTCATTTTAAACCCCATAAGTGATGAGAATGAACAATTTATTTTTTATTTTTTTTCTTTAGTGGCAATAAAATTGCATACAAATCTGGGAAATGGAGTACAATATGGGAAAATGTGAAATAGTTCATTTTGGCATGAGATATTAAAGAGAAGTATAATATTTAAATAGTGAAAAACTGAAGTGACTTGAGTGAACTAGCCCATCATTCACACAAGGTTAGTATGCAGATACAGTAAATCATTAGGAAAGCTAACAACGTTATCATTTATTGTGGGAGAATTGAATGCAAATAGGGAGGTATGCTTCAGTTAGACAGGGCATTGTTGAGATCACATCTGTAGTACAGTATTGGCCTCCATATTTAAAGAAAGAGGAACATATATTGGAAGCAGTTCAGAGAATTTTTACTAGAGCGATACATGGAAGGGGTGTGCAGTCTTATAAGAAAAGGTCGGACAGGTTGCTTGTAATCACTGGAATTTAGCAGAGAGAGAGAGGGGACAATTGAAACATAAAATCCTGATGGGTCTTGGCAAAGACAGGATGATTCTTCTTGTGGAAGGATGCAGAATTGTGGGTTACGGTTTAAAAATAACCATCTTTTCAGTCTGCATCGACCTTGTCTCAGTGGCAGCAGTGAAAAGATTATGGGTCTGAATCTCCAACCAGTGAGACGTGCGTATAATCTACACTATTGAAACAGCTGAGGTGGACCTTGCAGTGTAGAGCTGGCTGCTACATTCTCTCCACCACAACAATGATGACATTTTAAAACACTTCACTGTATTTTGGGAGATTTTGAATTTGCGACATTTGCTGCATAAATGCAAGGCTCTCTATCATTCAGTGTTGCCAATAGCTAGAGTTATTGATAAGGGTGACAGGAATAAATAATATGGAGGATCGATACTTAAGGCAAGCTCACAGAAATTCACTGACAATGGAAGCTCATGATGTGAACATTATTCTGCAAATGAAACATGCATGGTCTCCAGGCACATAGGATAAAAGTGGAGGCAGCAGCATAAATATACTGTTATGGACTAGGACTATTAGTGAGTGTCCCTTTTAGATAGCGTGTGTGTGTGGCATGCTTACGTCAACAGAAGATAAAGAACGTCATGACGTTCTCAAAGGGACACTCACTAATAGTCCTAGTCCATAACAATACAATTGGCTAAAGGACAGAAAATGGGATTGTGTTGAATGGCTGTTTCAGGCATAGGATGAAGCTACTGAGCAGTTTCCCCCAGGGTTCGGGGACGGATTCGTACCTTGGCTGTATACAGCAGCAGAGCATCATGCACCTCTCCAGGTTGCAAGTCTTCTTTCTGAAAAGCAGGAACCACAGCTGATTTCCACAACCTATGCAATCGCTGGAACTCGATCATTTGCGACACAGGAGGCTGCCGATGCTGGAACCCAGAGCAACAAACAACCTGTTGGAGGGTCGAGCAGCAGCTGTGGGGGGGGGGGAGGGGGGACGGGGAAGGAACTGTCTATGTTTTGGGTCGAGACCCTGCATCAGGACCAGCTGAGTTCCTCCAGCAGATTGTAACATTTGCACCTATTTCACTGTTACTAGTCACCAGTGTTACTTCCCAAGATGTTCATTAGGACAAAAAGAAAGGTCATTCTCATAAAAGATAATCCACACTTCCCTGGCCAAAGAGGCTTAATGATTCTTCCACCACATTGTGAACCCTTCTGGAAGCTTCTATGGACCCTTGAGGGATGCAACATCGAAATGACATGGAGGAAAGTGTAGGTTAAAACCATCATCCGAACAAACATCTAACTTCTGGCACAACAGTGAAGCCAGCTGGGGTTTTGATCTGCCTCACAGAGAGAACACAGGGCAGTTGGAGCAAGGTCCATCATGCACATGATGTGCTAATGGTGTACAAGAGTCTCCAGCACATGTCACAGTGACAAGCTTTTTCCCACATAAGAGCAAATGTATGCTACAGAAAGTGAATGGCAACATTACTGAGATAAACTCTGTCTCATCAAGAGGATTAAATTGTTTAACTCGAGTGACTGCAGATTGCAGTCTAAATGGGGTGCAGTATGAACAAAGTGCAAAATCAGGAACTTGGTCAATGTGGGATTTCAGTGCAAAGGAGGAGGTGGAGCAGCACAATTTCTCCAGTGCTTGTGGTGCTTTGGGCTTGTTTCAGGCAGTAACTATTTAAATTTCATCTGGCGAGTACTTAGTGTGAATGACCGTGTTTTATTTGGAGCTTATAAAAAGCCAAAAGGTAGATAGGAGTTAATAGAAATGGATTAAACTTTAATAGATAAAACTAACAAATTAAAATGTAATCTTTGTATGAAATAAATAGACATACGAACATATCAACCTGAGTTGATTGTGATAGCAAGGCAGGTGCATTTGCAACCTGTGGGAGCCTGTAGAAAGCAGAGAGGTCCCATGAACCACATCTGCAATTAGTGTCTGGATCTTCAGCTCAGGAGGTTGAGTATTGGATGAGTTGCAGGAATTAGAATGTAGTGGAAATACAGGGGGTCCCCGGGTTACGAATGACCTGACTTAGTGAAATCCGATTTTATGCAAATTCTCCCACACATTTTTAAAGTAGTTTTCAAACTAGTGATAATAAAAATAAAATGTTTCATGTTATTCATGAATGACTGGATGTGCTGTATATTCCATAAGTTTAATTATGGGTGGTGTTAGTGTGATTATTCAACGAAATGAACAGTGTGTCGAGTGATCCAATATTCTGACTTACAGAAAAATCGGCCTACAGACCATCCATGAATAGAACCCTCGCATAACCTGGGGACTGCCTGTGCATGCACTCAAAGATGAATAGTGGTGAATCCATGTGGAAATTTCAGCCATTTCCAAACTATAAAGTTGGTTTCCATCTTATTGTCTTTGGCCTGATGTTATTGACGGAGCAGGGTACCGGCAGCTTTGGAGTGAACCTAATTTCTGCTGTAGGAGCACTTGCTTGATACAGAGAGAGCGAGTTCTGCATTAATTTTCTATCAAAGGTAGAACCAAGCAAATTATCCTCTGTATGTAACTCGTGCATTCACTCACATTTGAATCCTTTATGCAACAACGTCGTGATCTTGACATTGTGTATAGAGTCATATAACACAGAAACAGGCCCTTCGGCCCAACTGGTCCATGCAAACCAAGATGCCCATCCAGTCTAGTCCATTTGCCCGCTTTTGCCCCCTAACCTTCTAAGACTTTCCTATCCTTGTACTCGGCTGTTTATCCTTGTACCCAACTGTTTTTTCTTAAATGTTGTTATTGTACTTGCCTCAACTGCTTCTTCTGGCGGCTCATTCCATATACGTACCACTCTCTGTGTAAAAGAAGTTGGCCCTGAAGATCCTATTAAATCTTTCCCCTTTCACCCTAAACTTATTCCCTCCAGTGCTTGATTTCCCCAGCCCTGGGAGAGAGATGGGGTGCATTTACCCTGTGAATACTTTATTCTAATGCACTTGGAGTCTAATGAATGTATTGGGACACTGCAACTGGAGCTTTGCTTGGTACTCCTGCCCCACACATGATATTTCATAATGCAGGTGTTTTAAGAGACCAAACTGCATTCCACTTGACTAAGTGTTAGAAGGGTCAGTTTTCAGAAGGATTTACACCCAAGCAGCTTTAAAGAGAGATAAAGCTTGTCTTGTTTCAAACACATGCCATCCCTCTGTCCTCACTGGGACACTATTGTGGGACCAATGTTCTGCAAACTCGGTGCTGAAGCTGACCATGGAGTGATTGATGAGACCACATGGAGGGAGTCCTACTCTTTATTTACCAATAACCTGGGATTTTTCAATTGCCTTTATCTTATCTTTGCAAGATCTAAATATTCCTGATATCATCCCTCTGTCCCTGATGGTTATTTGATTTGTTGAGTTCTTATTCCTGATAATGTCTGCACATCATGCTGAGTTAGATCACCATCTAACCAATCCTCTCCACATCCCTTCACTGTTGTATCTGGACTCTGCTCAGGGTTCACCTCCAGTTCTTTCCTCTTGGTCACATAATCCACATGTTCTACACCGAGCAGGAAGAAAACCCAATTTCACTGCTCCACCGCTGCTCATGATGCTTTCATCTTGACTGAAGATGATCTTCATGAAGATGATAGTCCAGATGAAGGGTCTTGACCCAAAATATCAGCTGTCCATTTCCCTCCATAGATGTTGCCTGACCCGCTGAGTTCTTCCAGCACTTTGTGTATATTTAGACTTCAATTCTTATTCGTCCTTCTGATTAACAAATCTGGTTTAACCACTTGATGGCGCCAAATCTCAAACTTGGCTCACTTGCGCTGGGCTGTGAAGTTAGCAGGAACTCAGAGTCCCCAAGACGATCCCACGATCCTACCACCAGTCACACCCCACAGGATCCATCGTGTCCTTCTCCCATAGGTCCTGCAGGACGCACCCTGCTGACCACTGCCTGGTGGGCTTGTGGTCAAAGGTGCTTTTCTGCGAAGGACAGGTAACGCAGCGAAGTCCAGTTGCATGGAACATTACGTGGCAATGAGACCAGAGCCATCCTTCGCAGCACCAAGGACAGGTAGAACCACCGCACCTGGGCCACATGGAGTGTGAATGATCTGAGATCAGCACCAAGAATATCTCGCACTCGATGACCAGGTTCTTGCCCGCCATCGAGAAGGATTGCAACTCCATCAGTCTCAGTTTTTGTTTAATCTTGTCTGTCCGCTCCAGCCGATTGCTGTCATACACCTTGGCCCCTCCGAACCAGGTGTCCTCTTGGCATCATCTCCCCTCTGATGCCCACGTCCTTCCTGATTGATTCAGCAAAGGGGAGAGTGGTCAGCCTTGCCTGACTTCAGACTTGATGGGGAAGCTGTTTCCCACTCATTGATTTGGACTGTGCTATGGATGTCCTTGTACAGCAGATGGATCCAATTCCTGATTCCCTACCCAAAGCCCATTTTGGAGAGCACGTCTAACATGTATGCACGTGATATCCTGCCAAAGGCCTTCTCCTGCTCCAAGGCCTTCTCCTGCTCCAAGGCCATGATATTTCTGAGCAGTGCAAGGCTGCTGGAGACTTTCCTACTAGGAGATGTGGGTCCGATGGGCCATAAAGGATACAATAATATTCATAACTGGGGTCCAGCGCAGGTCTGGTCTGGGTGGATCACTTGTCTCAGAGCAGACTTGATCCAGTTAGCGATGACCTTGGACAGGATCTTGTCATCCACAAGATGAGATGGGTCTCTACTTCCTGATGTCCTCCCTCTCCTCTTCTGCTTGTAGGTGAGGGTGATGATGTCCTTCCTCATGGAGTCTGACATGCTGCCAGCAAGAAGCACAGAGCTGTACACTCTGAGCAGGTCCGAGCCCATCCAGTCCCTCAGAGCCGAGTACAACCTTACTGGTAAGAAGTGACTTCTGGGAGTTTGATTTGAGTCAAGGGAATGGGCAGCCCCAGTCAGCTCCTTCAGGGACAGTGGCTGATCCCGACTCTCTGACTTGCTGTTGTCTATAACCTCTGTGATAGAGGACAGGAGGTTCTGGAAGGCTGTGTCGTCTGTAACTTTTCTGTCACACAGACTGGCACAGAAGGATCTGCAGACCCTCAGTATCTCCAGCTCTGAGGATTACTGAGCCGTCCTCTTCCTTAAGGCAGTGGATCTCGGAGCTCCCTTGTGATCCTTCTGGCAGAATTATCACGAGCACCTCTCATCCTGCTCCGCGAAGCAGAGTCTGGGTCGGAAGATGATCTCGGAAGATTCTGAGGGAAAGAGTGAAGCTTGTGACTCTTCACCTCACAGACTCCCTCCCTCACATCCGCCGCCCTCGACTGCAGAAGGAGCAGGTTCTGCAAGTTCATTTAAAGTTGACGCAATTCCGTCTGACTTTGTCTCACTTTCTAAACATATTTGAGGATGAAAAACCCCTTGATGCTCTCTTTATTTGTGCATCAGAGAGTCAAAAGTGGGCTTCAGGGTTCTGCAACCTGCGTAATCCCTCTCTAGTTCCTCGATGTTCTCTGGGGTCAGCAGCTTGACGTTCAACTTCCACATCCTCCTGCCTGGTCCTCCTGTAGGTGACACTCAGTCCGAAGGAGGCAGTGGTCAGACAGGAACACCGGCGTGATGTTGGTGGGTCTGACCGTGACTGCCTTGGACACGAAGAGGAAGTCTACCCAGGACCGGGCTGAGCTGTCTGGTCTCGATCAGGGGACTTGCTGCTGTGCTCCATCTGCAGGGCTGCTGAAGGCATTGCACAACTTGGCATCTTCTACCATCTCCATCAGCAGTCTGGAGGTGCTGTCTGTTCTGCTGTCAGCACTGCCCGATCGTCGAGCCACGTCAATGGTGCAGTTGGAAGTCACTGGCCAGAACGATCGGCCGGGACCATCAGCTGCAGTGGGAGCAGCTGGAGGACAGCCAGACACTCACTCTGCAGGGGCGAGGCCAACACGTTGTATCTAGGACACTGTGGGATTCAAGGGAAGAAATTGCAGGGCCTGTGGCAGAGATATTTTATGTTCCTTAGCCACCAGTGAGTCACTGGAAAACTGGAGTGTGGCTGATGTTGTGCCTTTATTTTAAGGGCTGCAAGGACAAGCTGGGGTCAATGAGGCTACCATCATTGGTGGGAAAGTTACTGGAGGGGAGACAGGATTTACCAACATTTGGAAAGGCAAGGGCTGATTAGGGATAGTCAGCACAGCTTTGTATGTGGGACATTGTGTCTCATGAATTTGACTGAGTTTTTTTGAAGAGCTGACCAAGAGGATTGATGAGGGCAGGGCGGTAGATGTTGTCTACATAGACGTAAGCAAGGCTTTTGACAAGGTCATACACGGGACACTGGTCCAGAGGTTTAGATCACACGGGACCCAGGGTCAGCTACCCAATTGGAAACAAAATTGGCTTGGTGGAAGGAGACAGAGTGGTTGTGGAGGGCTGCCTTTCAGATTAGAGGCCTGTGACCAGTGGTGTGCCGCAGGGATCGGTGCTGGGACCACTTGTTTGTCTTGTATCTTAATGATTTGGATCAGAATATAGGTGGGATGATTAGTAAGTTTGTGGAAGACACCAGAATTGGTTGATTGTTGTCACACGTACCAAGATACAGTGAAACACTTTTGATTTACGTGCCATCCCGACAGATCATGCCATATATAATTACATTGAGAGGCTTAAAAAAACCAGAATGCAGCATATAGTGATGCAGCAAAAGTGCAGTGCAGATAGACAAACAAAATGCAAGGGCTTCGATGAGGTTGATTGGGAGATCATCTTTAGCATAAAAGAGGTCCGTTCCAGAATTTGAAAACAGTGGGACAGAAGCTGTCATCGAGCCTAGTGGTACGTGCTCTCAAGCTTTTGTATCTTCTGCCTAACGGGAGAAGAGAGAATGTCTGGGGTGGGCAGCGTCATTGATTATGTTGGCTGCTTTCCTGAGGCAGCAGGAAGTGTAGACAGAATCAGTGGAGGGGAGGCTGGTTTTTGCGACGGACACACTGCATTTACAACTCTCTGCAGTCTCTTGTGGTCCTGGGCAGAGCAGCTACTGTACCAAGCTTTGATGCATTGGATATAGGGTGCCTTCTATGGTGCATCTGGTAAAAACTGGTAAGAGTCATCAGGTATGCTGAACAGTGAAGAAGATTGCCTCAGGCTGTAACATGATTCAGATTAGCTGACAAAGTAGGCCAAGGAAGGGCAGATGGAACTTAATTTGGACAAGTGCAAAGGGATGTATTTTAGGAAGTTAAACCAGGGCAGGACATACATAGGGGCCTGGGGAGTGTTGTAGACCTTGGGGTACAGGAACAGAGTTCCCTGAAAGTGACATATAGCATGATTGCCTTTTATCACACAAGGCATTGAGTTGAGAGGGACATGGGTCAAATGGAGCCAGCTCAGGAAGACACCTTGATCAGCATGGGTGAGTTGGGAGGAAGGGTCTGTTTCTGTGCTGTATAACCCTATGACACTGACATTGATTAGCAGGAGCAGAGTATTTCCATACATTATGTCTGACACTAGGAGGTGCCCTCTTTGACTTCAGTGATTGAAAAGATCCCTCCCCACAGCAGGATATCCAGGCTGGAAGCACAGCAGCCACTCCCCCTTCCCACATCAACCACCCCTGGGACCACCAATGCAACCACTTCTGATGGTTTTGGAGGTGCAGTAGGTCACACCCTGGCAGCCTGACAGATGGTTTCAGGAGACTCAAGGAGCAGTACAGCACAGAAACAGGCCCTTTGGCCACCATGTCCATGCCAACCTTTTTGCCCACATTCAGTCTGTATCCTTCTGTGCTTTGCCTGTTTAAGTGTCTGTCCAAATGTCATGATTGTATCTGATTCCACCACTTCCTCTGGCAGTGTGTTCCAGGTATCAACCACTCTTTAAAAAAAACTTACCCCTCAGACCTGCTTTAAAGCTCCTTCCTCGCACTTTAAACCTCTGCCTTCTTGTTTTTGATACTCCTATCACAAGAAAAAGATTCTGACTATCTACCCTGTCTGCACCTTTTATAATTTTATGCATCTGTCAGCTCATCCCCCTTCACTCTAGGGAGAATAAGCCCAGCCTGTCCAATCTCTCCCTATAATTAAAGCCCTCCAATCCAGGCAATATCCTGGTGATTTTCATCTGCATTCTCTCTTGCACAGCCACATCCTCCTTATCACAACCAGAACTGCAAACAATACCCCAAGTGCAGCCCAACCAGTGTTCTGTAAAGTTACAACATCACACACCAACATGTTCTATGCCCTGACTTATGAAGGCCAGCAAACCATGTGCTTTCTTCACCACCTTGTGTTGCCACTTTTAGGGATTTATTGACTTGAACCCTAAAGTTTGTCTGTTCATCAGCATTTCTTAGCATCCTAGGATTTACTGTTAATGTCCTACCCCTGCTGAACTTCCCAAAATGCATTGCCTTGCACTTGTCAAGATTAAATTGTCACAATGTTGAGCAAACTCAGAGAACCCAAATGCAGCACACCAATACAAGACTGGAGTCAGGATACTCCCTCAGGAAGCAAACACAGGGAGTAACTGGAAGGAATCTTGCCTCAGAGATCAGAAGAAGAATCCCAACACAAACTGGATCTTCACAAAGGAATAGAG
>JARFYF010000055.1:31582891-31596730 GCA_030265395.1 Rhina ancylostomus
AAAGGTGAGCCACGGGGGAAGAAACCCAGATAGATGGGTATGTGAGTGATGGGCAGATGGAACCAGGTGGGGAGGTCACTGAGTCCTTTGCTCCAGATTCCGGCATCTGCAGTCTCTTGTGTCCCCAGCTTCTTCAGTCTATCCACATAATGGAAGACCCTTATCTCGGAAATTATTTCTAGAACTAGACACTATATTCTAATTATGACTGGAGGGATGTGAAACGGTGGTTCACCATCACTTCCTCGCTTTCATACTCTTGTGTCTCTGAGACAGACACAGACACTGCCCAAGTGTCAGTGGAGGATACTTAAGTGCTAGTTGATGCATGAATTTGGTTAAGAGTATGGATTTTGGTTTGATTTTTACATGTGGTGTTACGGCCAAGCTGTCAGTATAATTGACAGAGACTGCCCCTGTTATCGGGGCAGCTGAGGTGGTGTTAATTGGTAGCATGGTCTGGTGCGTTAATCACGCACAATCAGTCCTGATGTGACTGCATTCGACAGTCCCTTCATCCTTCCCTTCGTCCTCCTCCACTTTCTATTCCTCTTCCTCTGCTTCCTGCTCTTCAGTTGGTCTTGTACCGTTGGCGGCAATGGCTGAGCCGGCATGATTAAGTGGCTGTGTGACTAAAAGCAGAATATAATGAACCAACTCTGCTGAGTGCTGCAGGGCTTCCCCAGAGCAGCACAGATAGGGGATCATTGCATGAGCAAACTATTGCTCTGTGTTATCAGGTGACGGTGATGGGGCCAGGATGAATCAGTGTGGCATTTGTCCTGTGGATCTATGATGGGTTGGTGGCAACGTTCCTGTCGTGAACTGGGCATCAGAATCAGGACCCATGCGGCTTGCAGGATCCCTGGTTGCCCAGACGTTGTGAAGTCTCAAATATAAATGGCAGAGATGGATGTGAAAGCAGAGTGGAGGCATTTTGACTAATGGGGGTGTACCAAGTTTCGACCTACAAATGGGCTGGGAGCAACAAAGCCTTGAATTCAAGATAAGCTATTAATTTATACCACATCACTCACTGTAGACTTAGAAACTCTGAAAAATGTGTCCAGAGATGCCAAACACGTATTGACTCAAAATGATGTTCAATAGAAATCAATCCATAAGAAAACTGGCAAGATAAAAAGAAGGACGTAAGACAAGTTTTTTCCACACAGAATGAGTGGTGGGTGCCTGGAACAGGCTGCCAGGGTTAGTGGTAGAAGCAGATATGACAGGAGCATTTAAGAGGCTTTAGATAGCCACATGAATATGTAGGGGGAGGGGGGGGGATGTGGATTATGTACAGGCAGAAGAGATTTAATTTACTCCAACACCATGTTTGGCACCGACATCATGGGCCAAAGGGCCTGTTCCTGTGTTGTGTTCTAATCCCTTAAAATTGTGTAATGAGAAATCTCACCAATGAATGATCCTTTGTGCATGTTGAATGCATGGCATTAACTGCATCGCTTGGCTCCACATTGACAGTACTGATGTTATATTAGTATTGCACACTGATAGATATCATACTCTGTCTTCTCCGCTTATTTCACAGTGGGGTGGGAGAGGTGGGGACATTATTACACATGCAGGATCTCTATCTAATGTGATGGCCCAAAGTACATGTACAAATGCACAGGGACACACCAGAGAGCACAGCAAAAACAAACGGGCACCTGAGCACCTGAAAAAATAAATGATTCACTGTTGCATATCTTGACCTCATTGTCTTGCTGGGACAGCTTTTGATGAGGGTGTCCTCCTCAGATCTCCGCTCTTTGTTCAGGAGTGTGGTCATTGAGTGTTGGGAGCCTGGGTGAGAGGGACTCTTTGCCGACGAATTTGATTCTGTTCTCAGCTGGCATCTATTCACTTGGACTTCCCTACACCCAGTGTGGGACTGAGAGATGGAACCCAGGCCTGCTTCTCTGGGAAACAAGTTTGGAATCTTAAGGCATATCAGTTGGTAATAACCTTCCTGGGAAACGAGGAATGTAGGGCACCCATTTATGACCCACTTACTCCAAATTAATTTCTGAATCATGACCTAATTACTGCTGATTACTGTGAGTAAGGTCTTTAGTTAACCACAAATATCTGAAATATAAATGTATTGTGTATTTACATTTAACAAGGCAGTGATGGAGACACTGAGGCCTGATCATGTTTATTGCATGATTCCTTGGCAGACCTTAGCACTCAGCTTTCACTTCCTACATGCTTGCATTGAGGGGGCAAGATTGATGCAAATCAGCCCCTCCTCAGAACCATAGGTGGTGGCATGGCGGACTGTGACTTGCCATTCTTGCAAATCCCCTTGGAAAGCTCCAGCTCCCAGAGCATAGTCCTTCTGCCCCCCATGCCAACCCCAAGTAAGCAGACCATACGCAAATCTTTGCATGGCCTTGTCCCTGTACATCTATCTGCTGTGTGCCCACACGGTTGCTCTGACTGAATTTTACACCCTCAGTTCATTAACAATGTTCAGGCCCAGATTTGATGCAGGTGTGTTTAACTTTATAGGATTGGACACATGAGGATGGATAGACCTCCGAATGCAGCATGGCCTCTCTCGATCTCAAATCGTGTTCCACCAACCGGACAAGGTGAATCAGAATGAGCATCAGATTTATTGTCACTGACGTTTGACGTGAAGTTTGTTGTTCTGCAGTAGCAGCACAGTGTAAAGACATAACAATCTATAAATTACAAAAATAAATATAGTGCAAAAAAAAAGGAATAATAAGGTATTATTCATGGGTTCATGGACTGTTCAGGAATCTGATGGCTGAGGGGAAGAAGCTGTTCCTGAATAGTTGAGTTTGGGTCTTCAGGCTCCTGTATCTCCTCCCTGATGGTAGTAATGAGAAGAGGGCATGTCTTGGATGGTGATGTCCTGGAAGGGTCCTTAATGACAGATGCCTCCTTCTTGAGGCACCGCAGTGTCCTCACTGTTGAGGAAGGTTGTGCCTGTGATGGAGCTGGCTGAGTCTACAACCCCCTGCAGTCTCTTGCGATCCTGCACATTGGATCCTCCATACCAGGCGGTGATCCAACCAGTCAGAATGCTCTCCATTTGTAAGAGTCTTTGGTGACATACCAAACCTCCTCAAACTCCTAATGAAGTAGGAGTGCCTTCTTCATGATTACACTGTGTTGGGCCCAGTATGTATCCTCTGAGATGATGACGCTCAGGAACTTGAAGCTACTCATCCTTTCCACCGCTGACCCCTCAGGGGGGACTGGTGTGTGTTCTCCTGACTTTCCCTTCCTGTGGGGTCAATGCAGTTTAGGCACATACGTATGCCTGGCGATTTGGGGATTGGAAAGCATTGGAAAGAGGTTTAGAAAATTATGAGGCGTATAGACAGAGTTAATGTGAATGGGCTCTTTCCACCTAGATTAGGAGAGATAAGTACAAGGGGACATGGCTTTGGGGTGAAAGGGGAAAGGTTTAGGGGGAACATTAGGGTGGACTTCTTCACTCAAAAAGTGGTGGGAGTGTGGAATGGGCTGTCATCTGATGTAGTAAATGCCGGCTCACTCTTGAGTTTTAAGAATAATTTGGATAGACACATGGACGGGAGAGGTCTGGAGAGTTATGGACTGGGTGCAGGTAAATGGGACTAGCGGAATAAAGTTTTGGCACAGACTAGAAGGGCCCAATGGACTGTTTTTTGTGCTGTAGCGTTCTATAGTTCTAACGTGCAGAATTGAAACATTTTCTGTACCTAGGAATATACACAAGAACTTAAATTTGTTCACTTTTGGAGGAGCAAGTTAAGCACACTAAACACACCTAAACGGGTTTACATACACTTCCCTCAATGAGTGCTGAAGGTGTATGCACAACCTATGGGCCCCTTGCACCTGAGAACACCAGCTGGTCATGCAGTCCCTTGTGAAGATGGGATTTGGCAATAAACTTGACATTGACTTTGATTGCTGTAGTTTCCAGAGACATCCCAACTCACAAAAGGTACATTCATGAAATATTGGTTCTGATCCAAGAACAGATGGAAGCAAATGCTTTGAGCTGATTATCTTTTTTTTTGGTACAGGCATTTCAAATAATTTATCTGTAGAGCTACTTTTAGCATGAATCAGCCATACTTCAGATCTCTTACTGATGAGGCAGAGGGATTGGACTGAGCCTCCGTGATGAGGCAGAGGGATTGAGCTGAGCCTCCGTGATGAGGCAGAGGGACTGGGCTGAGTCTCACTGATGGTGTGGAGGGAGCTTCCTGAATCTCAGCGATGAGGAGGAGGAATTCGTTTCAGCATTGAGGCGGAAGGATTTCCCTCGGCAATGAGGCAGAGTAACCTAAGTGATGAGGGAGAAGAAGCTTCCTATGTCTTAATGCTGAAGCAGAGAGACTGAGTTAATCTCAGTGATGAGGAATTGAACCGAAACTCGGGGATGAGGTGGAGGGATTGAACTCAGCGAGGGATTGAGCTGAGTGTTTGAGGGAGCAGTGGGACCTTCCAGAGTGTCAATGATGAGTGGAGGAATTTCCCTCAATATTGAATTGGAGGCATTGAATTGAGTTGTACTGTGATTACTTCGATTCATTTTGTTCTTTCTTTCTTAGTTTCCATCCCTCTGCTCATCTTCTGAAGATGTAGACTTGAGTTGGAGTTGCTCCCATGGGGACATGGTACATTCTGCCTAATGGACCAAGTGGCCGCAGTTCAGGAAGAGCCTTGGCAGTCATTTATCGGAGGGCAGTCCTTCCTGACCTTTTCCCCAATGTCTCCCTGCACCAGTGTCGCTGAAGAGAGATCAGGGACATTATTCTGGCTGGTTCATTTTTCCTTCTCCAAAAGATGAAGCAATTTGTAGCATCCAGTGGCCTCTCATTTAACACAAACAACTTAACATTGGAAATGCCTTAAACACCAGTCATCACAGATTGAATGTAATTCACTGTCTAAACCACCTGATACACCTCTATGTTAATGCAAATATTATTATATTTAACCTGGGAGCTTATGGTGAGTGTGATTCATAGGAGAATAAATCCATCTTAGATGCAAGTGCAAACCTAGTGATAGAAAATCAGTAATCCTTTATGTATTCAGCTTTCATTTAAGATCACTTGATTTTCCTAAGGCTTCTGATAACTTGGACATTTCAGTCAGGAAGGAGTCAGAGAGCTGGGGTAATTTTATCATAGTGGGCATTATATGTGCGTCTGCTGGGGGATGAAGTAACAAGGGCACAAAAGAAATGAAATGAAGGCCTTAAAAGCTTGATGGGTTAAATAGACGTGTACGTCTTGGGGTTTTGATGAGAACCTGTGAGGATTTTACATTATCATATGTCAAGAGTTAGTAGCTGCGTCACTCTATATCTTTCCACAGGCAAGGTCACTTGTAATGGGGGCTGGGAGGTTTGGTGCAGTGGTTGCTGGAAGAAGCTGAACAAAGCTTCCATGCCATGGATGGAAATGATTGGACTTTAACGATCAGGCATGGCATGAGAGGCTGAAGGAGCCTTAGGTGGGCTCCACATCTGTTGGCCAGCAGCTAGTTTCACTCAGCAGGCTGACTAACTGGTTGGCCCCTGACAGGAAGGTGGTTGAATCTCCTTAACATGTCCCTGTGGATTGTTTAATTTACAGACCTTTTATTGTGCCCCGCCCCCCCCCTTTTGCATTATGGAAGGAGCTTACAGTAAACCTCATGAATTCCCCCCTTACTGTTTCTAAGCAAACTTTTGTTCCTTCTTCCACAATGTTAAATAACTTAATGAAAGGGCATGAAGTACCCATTATAGTAATGATTGCTTTGATCACAATCTGCATTGACTTTCAAACTGGTACTTTAAAGGATCTAATATACAACTTTGCGCAAAAGGCATCTGCTATTTGACTGTCATTTCTTCTTAACACGGAAGCAGACACCTCGGTTGTCCTTTACATAGCACAATCCATAATAAAGTTCTTCTAATAAGCATTTTAAAGCAAGAAAAGTCAATGCCACCAAACTTGTCACTGTTCAAGAAGTCTCCCAGTTTAAGGAAATTACAGTTAAACAGCTAAATATTTGCATAGAAAGTTACTCCTACAGCATGCATGCCTTCGTCAGTTGGGGCACAGAGTATAAAAGTTGGTGAGTCATTGCAGTTGTATAAAACTTTAGTTGGGCCACACTCAGACCATTGTGTGCAGTTCTGGTCACCACACTGCAGGAAGGATGTAGAGGCTTTGGAGGGATGCAGAAGACGTTCACCAGGATATTGCCCAAATTGGAGTTTCGTGGCTGTAAGGAGAGGTTGGACAAACTTTGATTGTTTTCTCTGGAATGTCAGGGGCAGAGGGGCGACCCGACAGGAGTATATCAAATTATGAAAGGCATAGATAGGGTAGAGTGTCAGAGTCTTTTTTCCAGAGTGGAAATGTCAAATATTAGAGGGCATAGGTTTAAAGTGAGATGGGGAAAATTTAAAGGAGATGTGCGGGGTACGATAGGTGCCTGGAACATGTTGCCAGGGGAGGTGGTAGAAGTAAATATGATAGCAATGTTTAAGAGGCATTTAATAGACACAAGAACAGACGTGGAAACCAGGGAAATGGACCACGTACAGGCACATGGGATTATTTGGGTCGGCATTATGATTGGTACAGACATGGTTGGCCTCTTTCTATGCTGTACTGTTCTATGATCTATGTTCTATTTTCAATGTACATTAAAGATTAATGGATGATCTTCATATTTGGTATGATAGATAAAGATAATTCTTTTCCTTTATAGAAAACAAAAATCAGAAGAGGTTCACCATGACCCTCCACTATAACGTCAAAACCTAACCCAGTGTTGGTTTTAAAACTCTAAACCTTGGTTGGTTCTGGCTATCCCCACTCCTGCAGCTCTGCCAAAACTGCCAGGAGTTGGGAGCAAAAGGTGATGAATGTCTCAATTTCTTCCAAAAGCTCATCATTAGAGTGTGTGGTTGGTCTCTCCACTCCAGCGAGCAGGTAAAATATTTGGCAAAGTTGCCAGTGAAATCAAATAAGGAGAGATGGAATTTCACAGGGAGAATTGCAATGGGAGGGCGGCTGGTTTGGGGATATCAGACTCATAGGATGGATGCCCACTGGCAGGCAAGCAGAAGGCAGAATGTCAGACCATTACTAATTAGCATCTGTTGAAAGAACATAGATACTGATGGACCATTTATTCACAAAATTGATCATATTTTAGGATGCTTTCCAAGTCCATTCAATTTCAAGGTCAAGCAGCATACTCTGGGTTATTCTTGGTTACTTACAATATACACAACTCAAGCAGAACAGATAGCAGATGGTGCATACAATGCAGTTATAGAAGTTGACACCCACACACTTGTGTGACCTATTTTACAAACGGCAGTAAAAAATCTCACGGCACAGAAAAGGCCCTGCTGACCATCATACCCCTCCATACTAATCTCATTTACCAGCAGCCTTCCTTTCTTTGACAATTCAAGTGCTGGATTAGATATTGTTAAATGTTGTGAGAGTTTCTGCCTCCATCACCCCCTTGAAAAGTGAGTACCAGAACTTCATGTCAAAACATGCAAGATATATGTCTCTGTACATAACCTTTGGATCAAGCTCAAATACAGAAAAGATGGTTTTACGCAATGTTGCATACAAAACCCACATTTATTGAAAAGGCTGTGGCAAGCCACTTAAGGAGGGGACTTTTGATGTATTAATCAGACAAAACTCTGGCCTATTACCCAGGAAACCCCTTAGTTCTACGGCAATCTGAGGGAATCTCACATGGATCCTGGCCTGTCAGTGGGGATCAACTTTTAAGGGGGAGAAATGCTTTTTCCAAGGGAGAGGTAGCCCATGACTTTTCCTTCAATGCATTTCCATTTTTACAGATAGCAATGGTTCTGAAGGCTCGGGAACATCACTGTGCAAGTCCTACACCTACTTGACTTGGAAATCTATTGCAGGTCCTTCATAATTGCTGGCCCTAAATCCTGGAACTCCCTCCTCCCTCCCCACAGCACTAGGACTGTACCTTCAACAGAAGGAATCAATGGTTCAAGACTGCAGCTCGCCACCACTTCCTCTAGAGCATTTAGGGATGGGCAATAAATGCTGGCCCTCCCAGCAACACATAGATCCTGACCGACTAATAAATATTTTAAAAAAATCATCAAAATTGGAATTCTAAATATCACAAAAGTTTATAGTTTTGGAATTTTGATTGCTGTTGTCTTTTTGGTCTGCATCTGAAGTGTTCTGAAGGGTGGGCAGAGACGTGGTTTCCAAAGTCAAGGTGAAAATAGAAAAGGGGAGGGAATATTGGCAGACTTCAAATGCCCAGAAGAGCTCCAAATGAGGGGGCTGTCTTCTTAGCAGCCAGATGGGAGGAGATCAGCTTGTACTTGATCCACGAGTGCTTCTGTTATAGACTTCGCTGAAGGTCTGTCTGACTGATGGATGAGTCTCACATGTCTTCCAATTTTGACCAGATACCTCACACTGGCTTTCCCTTCAGACTAAATATCAATGAGATTTAAAGTACTTTGGGGCAAAAATCCCAACAGTTATATGCCAGATCCAATATTTAATTCCACTGAAGTAATAAACACCGAGTACTGGCCAGATTGTATGGAAGTCTACTTTGCATCACTGTCCATATCTGTTGCCAACCCAAGACACCTAAACTATGTCAGAACATCTGTCTCCAAAAGGAATAAATTTGATTACTTGGACTTAAGCCTTCTAGACCGATAAAGCCTTCAGGTGACGGCTAGGGCACTGTTGATCACAGAAATGTTCATTTTCATGCTTCAATTATGTTTTGATGCAGCTCTCAAGGAAGATAATATATACTTCTTTCAACAACGAACTTCCCTATGGTGTGACTTACAATTCGGCTTTGGGCCTGTGAGAAAACCAGAAGGTTCTCTCAGTATCCCCTCTTCAGCTCCAAAAGAGAAAAAAAAGGCATTAACTGCAAGAAAAAAGATGACAATAAGTAGGTGTATTTCTGGAGCAACAAATAGCCTTGCTAATGATTCATGTTTCCCAGTCATTAATTTGTGGTTGAGCTATAACATGTAATAACAGGCATGCTACAGCGTTCTGAGCTCTATCTCAATGGGCTTAAAGGTCGCTGTGCACATTCTGAGGCCTTAAGATGTGGCTGAAACTCTCCCACATCCAAAATATGCCAAGCTGCAGAGTCTGATTGGGCCAATTTGGTTATCAGTTTGGGCGTTAGGCTATGTTTAGAGCCTAAATACATGTCTCAGCTCCCCTTATCAAAGATTATAGACCATGTGTGGTTAACTCATTTATTCCCTGACTGTCCTTATCACGGTTTTTCAAATTAGTCTGTTTTGAGGTGATAATAATCTAGTAGGAGTAAAAGTTTATCGGTCTCTAAATCTGTAATGGTAATTACTAATTGTCATTTAACTCTGCAGGGTTTGATACTTTATTGGTACTATGTCCCTGAGGCTGAGTTTTGTTTATCTGTTAATGTGTAGTTTTCCTGAACTTCAAGCCAAGAATGGAATGAAAGAGAACTATTTAGACCATAAGACTTTTTTTTAATTTCAAAAATAAACTTCATTCATAATAAAAAATATATATACAAAAGAATAAACAGTGCAACACTTTTTACGTTCATGGTCAATACATTCAGTAGTGTTAACTTTTTTATAAACCACTCATGTGGCTGTCTGGGGTGATACACCATTTCAGTGTTCGAGGGGCTTCCCCACCCAACTCTGCCCCTCCATGTGCGGTAGCGGAAGGAGCCTAGCCTGTGGCCCCTCCTCACAGAGACTCAAAGCAGCACCATCTGACTCAATTTCAAGACTAATATTGACAAAGATGAAGGCACATTTTAACAGTCCCTGTTTACTTTTTATATTTGATATGAGGGATAAAGAACAAATCTGTTTTTTATGATCACAAGGTGGTGATGGTTGGAGTGCAAACTAAATGGAAGCCATGGAAATTGGTGGGGGTGTGGGAGGGGTGCTGGGTGGGTAGCCACTGTCTCCCAAGAGTCATCCCTCAAGGGCTGTAGCACTCACAGAGAAGATCCGGAACTGAGAACTTCCTCAAGAAGCCACAACAAAAAATGACGTTCACCATCTTCTCGTGCTTGATGACCAGTTAGATATTTAGGAAGTGGAACCCCTTTTGTTTAATGAAAAGATCTGGGTTATTAATAGATGCCCTTTAGGAGGTATGAGCACAGTCTGTGTCTGCCTGCACTCAGATGAAGCAGCAGTGTTGTTGATTCCCATTGTTTCCAATGCAGCCAAGTATACTACACATTACAATATACTGATCAAACTTCCAAACAATAATTACAGAGATGCACTGAAGGGCTGACATTTCAAGGCAATGAAGTCCATGCACATTCAGCAAAGAAAAATCCCTTATGGATCTCTGGGTTGGATTTATTTTAAGCTATTGCTCCAGTTGACCATCTCAATGGGACAGAAATGATGACTAATCAGTGCTAGGACCCATGGGGTCCATTCTGTTCAGAACAATCTGATGTGATTTCAAAGGCCAGCATGTATTGCCCATCCTTCATTGCTATTGAAAAGATGGTGGTGAACTGCATTCATGAACCACAACAGTACTTGCAGTGCAGGCAGTCCACAGTACTGTTGGAGTAGCTCGGGCAAGTAACTGCAGTACATTTTGTAGAGAATATACCCAATGGCCACTCTACACCAGTAGTATAGGGAATGAATGTTTAGGATGGACAACAGCTTGATGATCTCACACACTTGTCTTTGACTACTTCAAAGATTTTTGATGGGTTCTACTTTGTCCGAGTCCCACATCACAGAAATAGGTCCTTCAGCCCATTATGTCCATGCCAACCATCATGTACGTATCTCTATTGATCCCATTTACCAGCACTTGCTCTGTAGTCTTCTATGCCTTGGCAATTCAAATGTACATTCAGATACTTCTGAAACATTGTGAGTCTCTGCTTCCACCACCCCTTCAACGTTCTAGTGATATATACAACAATATTTTAGCATATAATAAAAAAGTGAAGTCTAATTTCTAGGCTCAACAAAAGTTACTATGTCCAGATCTGCTTCGTTCAGTTCAACTGCAAAGAGGAGATGTTCCTGGGGCAACTTCATCTATGCTTTAGGGGAATATAATTTTAGAATGAAGTGACCTGGGGCTGCCAAAGGACACAGAGGAGACATTTTAGCATTCCCAGCACACTTCTCTCTGCACCGGCTATCTCACTTAAAGATATATTGTCATTTTGCAAATAGTCTTTATACACCAAGGAATGAATAACTGTGTGTTCAGTGACTTTCTATTTTAATATCAAATATTTATAAAAGGGAAATCAAAAGCTCTCTTAAAACTTCAAAACCCCAGTAGAGAATAACTGATCCAGCCCAAAAAAAATAGAAAGGACTTGTATTTAAATTCATTGTTGCATCTGCCAGAAATCTCTCAAAGTACTAGGATATAATGAGTCACTCTGACTGTTGTTATAGGAAATATGGTTACAATTTTGGGCATTGCGAGGTCCCACAAATAGCAGTCAGGTGATAATTAATTTCAGTGGCTTAGAATATGCACATTCTTTGACCAACCATTATATGACCACCCGATCAATCCACCTCCTATCATGGTGCCCTGTACTGAACAAGCTACCTGACCAGGAAGTGACTCCAGACATCTTTTGAAAGAAGGAATGGATGTCAGTGTAATTGAGGAAGAAATTCCATGTGACTAACCTTGTACCGAGCACCAATGGGTTGAGTTACATCACAAGCAATACATTTGCCAAGATATTTGCACAACAAATCCTCAGCACTGAAGCCCATGTGTTACCAGTTTTGTTGCTAGACATAGTGAGATTTTGTGGTGAGATGCAGACAATGTTATATGGTGTGGAGGATTTTCTAATCAGTAAACTCAGGGACAGTCCAGCAATACAGAGCTAAGCAGAATAAAGAGGCTGCCTTTGGACTCCAGAATTGCATTAAATAAATACAGTTCCTTTTCTGGTGGTAGTTGAGGGAGGAAATTTATCCCATACTCTGGGATAGGTTCCTCTCTCATGTTAACATTGATCTGAATCACCCAAAAGGGACTTCCACACACACCTTATCACCTCCAATAATGCAGTGATATCTTCTTTGCTTGAGACCCACACACACCTAACAGAGAATTAACGGAACCAGGATGACAAGTATGTACGTCAACTGGTAGCACGCCAGATTTGAACAACAGCCTGTGTTGAATTAACTGATCTCACCCAGAACTGCCTCACTGAACTTTTGAAATTCTCTACCCTGGAAATAACATGATGTTTGTGACGGCTTGGTCTTGGGCAGTCAATGGATTATTACAGTTTAATCCTGAAGTTTAAAGTATGCCTTAAAAAGCAATTCAGAGATAGGAAATTCTGTCCTCTGATTGTCCTCTGTTGCATGTGCTAAATGTGTGACAATGGAGTACACTGTATGTAGATTGAACTCTACTTCTGAAATGTCATTCCATTACCTTCACCAGACCCAAATTTTGGAACCAGGGTGAAATGCACTTCCATGGCTTTGTTGCTGTTCAGTGCATGCGATCAAGGATGAACTTCTACCCAAGGTGTTTCTAAATTACTTGTAAGAAATCATTTGCATTTTGCTCTTGGGGTGGAAGGTGACCTCCTCTTGTCTTTTCCCTGATCAAGTAACATGCTTGTGCATTTCCTGAATGCTTTACTTAATCTCTTCACCAGGATAAATTCATATTTTTGGCTGAATGACATATGTCGCTGATAATTTTATTCAGCATTCATTTCTACATTGCTTAAATAGAGGTTTGCAATGTGGATACAGACAAACTGGCAGATGATAAAAGTTCCACAGCAGACCTGGTTTACCACCCCAGCAAATGCATGATACAACAATAATGAAGTTATTGACTAATCACAGCAGTCAAACTATATCATTTAAATACAACAATCTCAGGAATAAGGTGAGGATAACACTGGCAATGGAGAGTTTTGTAAATTGTGTCAAATAGCCTTTGGTTGTTAACTTTAAATGGATGCAAGCCCTGGGCCCATTTGTTGCATTCAATTCCCACACATTTGGTTTAAGTCAAGTCAAGTTTATTGTCACATGCACAAGTACATGTATACACAGCTGCAATGAAAACCTTACTTGGAGCAGCATCTTATGCAAATAGCATTAGAAACATAACATTCACAAGAAAAAACATAAATTAAACATAAATTATGTACATTTTTTTACAAGAAAGAATACAATTAGAACAAAACAAAACCTCTGTCACCTCCATCCAGGGACCCAAAGAGTCCTTTCAGGTGAGATGGAGATTTACCTGCTTCTCCCTTAATATCATCTACTGCATTCAGTGCTCCAAGTGTGGCGTCCTCTACATTGGCAAGACCAAACGCAGACTAGGTGACCGTTTTGCAGAACACCTGTGCTCCATCCGTAACCGGGTTCTGCATCTCCCCATTGCCAGTCGCTTCAACTCCCCTTGCCACACTATTACTGATATGTCAGTCCTCGGCCTCCTCCACTGCCAGGAGAATTCCAAGGGCAAACTGGAGGAACAGCACCTCATTTTCCATCTTGGAACCTTGCAGCCTAAAGGCATGAACATTGAATTCTTCCACTTTAAGTAATCCCCACCCCTCCCCACAACCACCCCACCCCCCACCCCACTGTGCTTCTTTTCTTCTTCCCTTTCCTAGCCTCTTTTTTCTACCTTTTTTCCCTTTCTCTCCTTACCTTTGACCCATCCCCCAGTGCATCCACCCTCCCCGCCTCCCCCACACCTGCCGATCACAGTCGCCGAC
>JARFYF010000055.1:31609380-31621843 GCA_030265395.1 Rhina ancylostomus
AATAAATGAAAAATAAATAACCATTTTTTTTCTCTCCCAAGATGTCACTCTACCTTTCTGTTTAAATTTGTTTCCTTTTGTACCTCTCGTCTCCAGCCACTGGTTTTTGGAGTAATTGTTACCAAAAACTTAGGTTCTACATCCTATCACAGAAGTAATCTCTATTCTGTTCATCCTGCCTCCACCCAAATTTTCTCACTTTTGTAGTACCGATGAAGGGTACATGAACTGAAATATTAACTGTTTCTCTTCCTATGGATGCGGCTGAATGTTTTCTGTTTTTATTTGCAATCTTTTTTCACTTGATTAGAATTAAAACTTCTAGAAAGAACCCTCTTTCAAATTACTTTTCCTGACTCCTTTGTGTTCTGTTTACATTGTCCTTACTAAATTTTTAATCTTGTATTGCTTTCCATGATGTAGATGAAGTCAGTTCAGTGACTCATACCGGTTACCAAGGTGCTTATTGTTTAATTTTAAGGCTAATTAGGCTAGTCATTACAAATTTTATGTACAGATAACTGGGTCGGAAGCTGATAACATCTGTCCCCCTGCTATTGCAAATTCACTGTTCTTGAATTGGAAGCTTCCTCCTGTTTCCTTGGATCATGGATTTAAAAATAGCTGTGTATTAAAGTGACCCACCCCAAATCGGAAGAATTTACCTTGCTTTGTGATGTCCTGAATATTCCCTTATATATATTGGGTGGGAGCTGAGTGGCAGTTTTTGCCTGATGTAGTTTCAAATTGTGACTTGGTGTTTTGCAGTGTAATTTTTCTTGTCTGATCCTAAGGGGGAATGACAAGTTAGATGTCAAGATGTTTTCACTAGTGGGAGAATCTTGAACAAGGCAAGGGTCTGAGGCACGTCCTCTTTGAGGAGAGGGTGGTGCATCTCTGGAATTCCCTGTTCCAGAGTTGTAGAAGCTAGATCACTGAAAGTATTTAATGTGGAGGTAGATAATTCTTTGAACGATCAGTGGATTGAGGGCTTTGGTGATCTGGCACAGACGAAGAGCTAAGGCTTAGGACAGGATATTGATTGTTGAGGATCAGCCATGATCTCAAAATGGCGGTGCAGACTCGAAGGGCCGAATGGTCTACTTCTGCTCCTATTGTCTATTGGTCAACCGTGATCATAACTGCTGCTCCTATTTTTTTATGCAAGAAGTTTCCTGCATTATTGAAGGCTCTAATAAGTTTAAGTGTTTGTTGTAGGACTTGGCAACTTTTAACTTCCAGGATGCCTTTAATATAGCACCTTTCATGATGTCTGGAAGTCCCAAAATGGTTTCCAGTCACTGATGTGCATCTGAAGAGTTCAGTCACATTGTGCAAATGAGAATATGATAATGACTAGGTAATCAGCTTTAGTGATAATATAAGACCATCGGTCTGAAATGTCTCTTCATATGTTGCCTGTCCAGCTTTGTAGCTCTAGCATTTTGTTTTTATATTAGATGTTGAGTATTGCAGTATTTTCATTTTGGATAATCAGTGTTAATGATTTAAATATCATATAGACCGGATACTGGTTACAACTCTTCTGTTGTCAACTGAAAACATGGCTATTTCTGTGAGCTAACCAGGTTAAGTGGTTAGAGCCACGTTTTTGCCAGCTTGCTATTTACTCTGGCATCAATGCTGTCCTATTTGTACAGTCTGCTATTGATAATGAAGCTGTTATAGAGAGACAAAGTAAATGTACCTGAATCAGATGCGGCAGCAACTTGTCTGAAGATTTGAACAACAGTACTCGGCATAGATCTAAGCTGGTGAGTTGGACGTGTCTGTGCTGCACATAGGGATATTCACAGTCTGTATAGTCAACCCAGGGTAACAAGGTCTTGGGCTCAATGAACAGTTTCTCTTGGCTCAGTACAGCAGAGCTATGCAATAGCAATAGTGTGAGAATACTTACAGGCAAATCACTAAGGTAATTCTTTCACTATTTCCTCATATGGAACGTGAGATGTGTTTGTTGCCTTTATCAGGCTAAAGATGGCTTGCATATATATAAAAAAATAAATTTGTAAGAGATGAGTTTTTGGGCAACCTATACCAGCTATGGTCAATAGGTATTGGTCAGAGGAAAATGAAGAAATAAATTTGTTAAACAGTGTTGGGAAAAAAGCCCCAAAAAATTGCTGATGCTGGGTCTGAAATTAAAGAACTGTATTTGTCAGTCAATCCAGCCATATTTGTGGAAAGAAAAGGTCATGATTTGGTCTGCAGGTCTTTCATAACAACTTGCTTTGAAAATACTAAAATTTAGAATTTTCTCATATCATAATGAATTTTAAGTTATGTTCTGTTATTAAAGAAGCCTTTGGGAGCAGATAAAATTAGTTCCTGCCAAAGCACTGATTAACTTAGAATGATAGTTTGTAGCATAATATTTTGGTGACAGTTTTGAAAGGGTGGAAAATGTGAAATCATATTCATTTAGCTATAAGGACAATAGATGATGAGTGGTTTTTGGCACCTTTTTTAAAATGGAATACCTTGGTACTGAAAATAGAAATACTGTGGTTATCTTGTTGATAAGCTTGTGAGCTCGTTATCTATTGAAGTGTGTTGTTCTTGTTGAGGTATGTGCTCTTCTGCTCCTGACTCTCCTCCCCCAACATTTTACGAGGAATTGTGTATTAATGCCAGTTGAAAATAATGTACTTGAAAAGGAAATCAAAAATCTGCAGATGCAGGAAGTCTGAAATAAAGACAAAATACTGGAAATACTAAGCAGGTGAGGCAGCATCTGTGGGGGGGGGGGAGAATGAGTTAACATTTCAGGTTGAAGACCCTTTGTCAGTTCTAAAGTAGCATTATTCAATCCACTGAGCTTCAAGGTGCTTTTAAATAGCAAGTTTTAAGGAGAGTTCCCATTTCACTGCTCATCTGTAGACATAAGCATTGGTTTTCTATGTTTACATTGCAGAAGCTAGCAGCTGGGATCCGTTGAGAAAACATTCATTATTTCCTATACCACTAAAATCTGTGATTTATACTGTGGAGTACAGCCAATAGAACGACAGGCTTGGCTTCACCTTTGGTGTAAAATGTTTGCAACTTTTACCACTATAGCTGGGGAAGCAGTCATAGTTCAATGTCAAGGTTAGCAAACCTTTTACCAGCTTCAGTGTGATTCTACCAGAAGTGGATGTCTTAGGGCAGGAGCTTAGTTTATGAGTGGCCACAGTTGTTTTAGTTAAGATACGTGCTCCTTTCTTCTGCCCTTCATCCCACCTCCCCAGCATTTTAAGAGTAATTGTATATTAATGGCAATTGAAAATGATGATGTACTTATCTCTAAAAGGAAATCAACAATCTGCGGATGGGCTGTTGATGTTCCATTTGTGATACAGGTGACCAAATTTACTCAGGCCTGTCCTCAAGTATTTGGGGATTGTCTAGATTTTTCTTGGAAGTTTAAAGTCCTGACACTTCATTGCTTGGGTCAGTTACCAGTTTTTGTGGTGAAGTTTGCAGTTGGTCAACAATTATGCCATCAAGAAATGGTATTGTCATCAGTTTGTTGGATTTGAAGTGTATACCAGTGGGGATTGTGGAACATCAGATGGCTATGTGGGTCAGTGGGTGCTTTAGTGGCAGTCAGCCAGCAGCGTACTTCTCTAGAGGAGGATGTTTCTCCTGCAGACATCAGGAGGATTGCGATGGTCAGCACTAGAAGCCACTCGAGCTGTGACGGTCCCATTGCTCCAGGGATGCTCCTTGTGGTCTTCTGCAGATAGGTGTTTACTGTGTTTGTGTGTAGCTCCTGGGGCAGATTTAGCAGCAGCATTCTGCTGTTAGGAGGACCAAGGCAAAATAAGCAGTGTATGATGTCCTTGCTCTGCTGCCCAAGCTGGTACCTGCTGGTTTCCATGCGAACACTTTTGTTTTTCAATGTTCTGCAGGCATTGCAGGTAAATCAGTGCATAGTCAAGGGTGATACCAGGGTATTTAGATGTTGGATGATGGGTGCATAGCCAACCAACACAATGCTGTTCAGGTTGTTCAGATGGAAGGTGACATCAATTGTTTAGCTTGAGTTGTCAGTGTCCATTTTATGTAGTAGGTTTCCAGAGAGAATAGATCCTGTGTGTGTGTATTTGGAACTTAAGAAGCACTTTGAGATGGCACAAAGGATATTAATCAAAATTACAATATGGTATTGACATAATATACTGGCATGGATTAAGTATTCCTTAATACATGAAGAGTAGGAATACAGTGAAACTCCATTAACCTACCGTGCTCGGGACTTTGGTGCTGGACTAGCAGAATTCCTAGACTATTGGATCTGATTCCATTTAGTACTCAAACATCCTTTTAATTCATTTTTTTTAAACAATAGTATAATACCTTATTCAGTGAACCTACTAGTAAGTTTAAAGAGAGTGTGGAAAACAGAAATATGTAAATTTCAAGGGAGTGCAAGAAACAGGCCCCTGGTGGGTTTAAAGGCAGTTCCAGAACCAGGTACCGATGAACAAGACACTGAGCTATCATGTTTTCTGAACAATTGGATAGAGTTTTATTGTAAATGGGAAATTAAAACAGTAGGAAGATGGCACTAGAGTATGGCGACTCATTGCAAGCTGTTCTCTGCAGATCTACTCATTACTTCTATTATGATTGTTCTGCTCCCTTGTACTACCTCAATGCCCTGTTGTAATGAAATGATCTGTATGGATGGAATGCAAAACAATATTTTTCACTGTATGTGTGACAAAAATAAACCAATTTACCAACTTTTTTTGGGTTGGGTGGCTGTGACCTTTGGGGTTGGTGTTGGGACTCCTGCTTTTCACAATCAACATTAATGATTTGGATGGAGAGATCATGTTTAATATATTCAAGATTTTGATGGTGAAAAGCTAGTTGGCAGAGTGCACTGAGATTGGAGGGAGGCTTCAAGGGGATATAGAAAGATTCAGTGAAAGTGCAAGGACATGGCAGATAAGAAAATAAAAACAAGAAATGGTAGTACACTTTTAATCTTACATTCCATCTGTCATTGCTTTGTCCTTTCACTTAAACTCTCCATATCCTTCCTGAAGCACCTCTTCATCCCACATTTCCACTTAGTTTGGTATCATGAAATATAAAGTGCAAAAATGAGAGGCCATTCACTTTGGTAGATAAATAAAATGTGGATTTAAAAAAAAGTGAGATATTGAAAGGTATTGCTATGCTGTTTGATCAGGTGACCTTGTACACTTTGAAAATTAGAATGCAGGTTCAGGAAGCTATTTGGAAGGAAAGTAACATGTTGGTCTCAATTGCCAGTGGATTTGAGTACTAGTGAATAGGTGCCTTGCTCCATTTATGTAGGGGTTTGGTGAGAAAGCATCTGGAATATTTTGTACACGTCTGGACTTCCTAGCTTGGAGGAGATACTTGTATGTGCAGTGATGGTTCACCATATTGATTCCTAGACTGGTAGGTTTGCCATAAGTAGAGAATAAGCAGATTGTATCTATATTCTCTATTATTTAGAAGACTGGGAGGTCAATTCATTGAAACGTACACTAATTCTTCAGGGGCTTGATAGGGTCACTGTTTAATTGGCTTCTTTTGGCTGGGTTGTCCAGAACCTGATGTTGGGATCAGATATTCGACATGAAGCTGAAAAACAATTTTTTCAACCAGAGGGTAGTGTAACTTTGGTAAACTCTTTCCAAAATGCTGTGGAGGTTTGGTTGCTGAGTATTCAACACAAAGATCAATAGACCTTTCAGATAATAAGGTAATTGAGAGATAACGGGTTAGTAGAAGAAAGAAGTGCTCAGGTAAAAGATCAGCCATGATCGTATTGAATGACAGAGCAGGCATGAAGGGCTGAATGATCTACTCCAGCTTCTGCTGCTACATCCTTGTGTTCTGATTTTGCTGTCAATAGTAACAGACTTGCAACTATCAATACCTTGTCGTGGTGTTATGCAGGCTTGGAAGGACAGACGTTCTGTGCTGCTGGGTATTTACAGTTTAAATATATGTAGTATGAATAGTTCACATCCCATGTTCAATTTTACTAAAATTTAGTGACACAATTAATGGTTGTGATTGGATTCCGTTGTTACCTCCTGAACAGCTGCTCAATGTCTTTCAGAATAAAAAGTGATCATGTAAACCTTACTATATTTTGGCATATATAGTGCAATATAAATTGATGTTTTTCTCTATATTTACAAATATAATTATAGTTATAAGTAAAAACTATGACTTTGCTTTTATGAAGCTTTTGGATGGTTTTGTGCTTGGCATTTTATGAGGGGAAAATAGTACTTTTGCAGGACCTCAGCATGTCGTAAAGTGCTTCACTACCAAATTGGAAATAAAGGACTTGCATGTAGCAACGTTACACAAACTGCATCATGGCAGTGTTCAGATAATTTTTGTGATGCATTGAGAAATGTATACATTCCTGAAGAAGGGGAGAACCATCCTCCTCTCTTTTCAAAATAAGAGTGAAATTGAATAGATCTTGTCTGTTTAGGTTTTTGGAAAAAGGAGACCAATTTTCTTTGGGGGTATTCATCTTTATCTCTTCCTGTACCCTAAATCAGTACAAAGCAGGCAGGAAAGGAAAAGGATGAATCGGTGAAGAGTTTGTTTTCATTTTGGTTTGCAGTGTTTCTTATTCCTTTTTGTTCAACCCCTTTTGTGCAGAAGACCATGTGCTTTGCTGTTCTCTGTGTGTTGGAGGGGTGAAATGCAGGACCCTGGTTGCAAACAGACAGCAACGGACTTACCATCCACTGCAGACAGTCAAGCGAAATGCAAGACGTGGCCGTGATCTGTTAATTCAGGATTGGTTAATTCCACAGAGGTGATGGGAAGAACTTTCCGAGAGGCTCCCCTTGCTCGGTGTGTTTTTATAGTGTGGCTGGGTTTCAGCTCAGTAAATTCCACCACTTGGTTAAAAGATGTGATTGATGTGGACCCCAGACACAACTCTAGAGTTGTTCAAGACTGTTCTTTGTCCTAGTTTCTTTGCCTTTGTTATGTTGGGGGGGACAAAAGAAAGTACAGGTATAATGCAGTAGTTACATTCCTAAGAATGCTTGCATCATTGAAAGTTGCGTTGTAGTGGAACAGGATGTAGTTGCCTTCAAAGCACAGATTTAAGCAGGTTTTCCCAATCGCTCTATAAGCAATGCGCTCCTTGTAATGCAAATACTGTTCCCTAATTCATCAATCATGTTATAACCAATTCTATGGGCCAAAGACAAGCTCACTGGGCAACACTGTCAGCATGGATGAGTGGGGCCGAAGGGCCTGTTTCCATGTCTTATGACTCTAATTCGCATTATGGAAACACTTATTACAGAAGAACGTATTATAGAGCAGGCACAGTGGTGTAGTGGTTCGCGTAATGAATGGTATTACAGCGCCAGTGACCCGGGTTCAATTCGGGCCACTGTCTGTAAGGAGTTTGTACGTCTTCCCCATGTTTGTGTGGGTTTCCTCCCACGTTCCAGAGACGTATGGGTTAGGAGCTATGGGCATCCTATGTTGGCACTGGAAGTGTGGCGACACTTGTGGCATTTCACTGTGTATTTCGATGTACATGTGACTAATAAAGAAATCTTAACTACCTATAAATCCAAATGAAATCAAGGTGTCATTCATCAGACTTGTTTCTCCACAGATGCTGTCTGACCTGAGTGTTTCCAACATTTTCTGGTTGTATTTTAGATCTCTAGTATCTGCAGTTTTTTTAAAAATAAAGAACCTTTGCCTTTTACCTTCTAGTCTGCAGTGTGTGGGGATTGTCATGACGAGTCAAATCTGTCGATAGCTGCCACACTTTGGCGGAGGAAGCCCAGGGCGGCCTCCTGTTCCAACAGCTGAATGCCAACAGTTCCAATAGGAGCCACCAGCATCAGTGGGTGTGATCCAGCCCCAGTCTGACAGGTCGAGTGCGAAAGTGTGAAAAGTAGAATATGTTATCCTAGCACTGGATCAGAATAAATTGCAGCATGTAAAAGAAAACTAAAGGTTTACTTGGAAAATGACAATTTTAAAAGGCAGTGGGGAAAGAGCTTTGAATGGGCTTGTTAACAGAACTTGTAATGTATCAAGAACAAGCTCAGAAGGATTGGCCCATGTTAGATCTTGTGTTTCTTTCCTGCAACTTTGAGGGCCCCTTGCTGAAATCTGAAGACTTCCCTTTGTCCCTGCCCTCCCTGCTTCCTCAACCACTCCCCCCACCACCCCCCCCCCACACTAGTGATGTTTTGATACAGCAACTCCTAGGGCTGAAGCTAAGAGATGCATACAGTTAAATTGATGTGAGCTGCTTTAAAATTGTTTATATCTTATTAGTACTGTTAACTGACTAACATTTAATCTGGACCCATTAATTGCATGCTGGCAATTAAAAGTATTCAGGGTATGGAGGGATATGGACAATGTGCAGGCAGGTGGGGTTAGTTCAGGGTGGCATCATGGTCAGCACAGACGTTGTGGGCTGAAGGGCCTGTTCCTGTGCTGTACTGTCCTATGTTCTATTTGATGTAGCCATGGGCAGGCACGGTAGTGTAGCGGTTAGCGTAATGCTATTCCAGTGACCAGGATTTAACTCTGGCTGCTGCCTGTAAGGAGTTTGTATATTCTCCCTCGATAACACTCGACACAAAAGATGCATTTCATTGTGTGTTTCGGTGTACATGTAATTAATAAAGTAATCTTATCTGTCTGTAGGTAAGGATGTGGTTGTTCTGACCTAGGTATGATTTTTTTATTTTCACCTGCCACATTTAGACTCTCCAACAAACATGTTAAACTTGCACTCAATCCCCATTCCACTTTTAATAACGTCCCAACTGGATCATCAGGCTGAGGAAGTTCCACAGATTGCGAGAACCTACTCACTCTGCACGGTGTATATTAATTAAGCATTTGTTATATTTATTTTCGCAATAGTTGCCAGCCAAGAAAAATGATTTGCCGTCCTGTCCTGCAATAAAGCCGGCATAATTCCAGTGTGGAGTTGCTTCTGATCCTGCTAATTCTCACCTTTTCTGTTACTATTTGCACCTTCTGTGTTTGTCTCTCTGGAACTTCTCCTTGCTCTAAGACTCGCTCCTTTTTATGCCACGTGATGATATTTGTTTCACTTTTCACACTGCGTTCAGACATCCTTCCCTTTTCTGCAAATAGATTGAAGGATTAGAGGGGAGATGAGGAAACTATTTTCCTGCCTAGAGGGTGGTAGGTGTTGGGAACTTGCTGACAGAAAGGATGGAAGAGGCAGAAGTTCTCATTACATTTGAGGATTTGAATGTGCACTTGAGCTATGATCTGCAAGGCTGCAGAACTAAAGCTGAACGTGGGATAGAGCAAGAGGAGCAGAAGTCGGCCTTCAAGCATTCAATATGATTGTGCTTGATTCTCCATCTCTGTGCCTAGAAATCTGTCGACCACCTCCTCTAATACATTCAGTGTCTTTAGCCTCCGCTGCCTGACGTGTAGAGAATTCCACAGGTTTGGATATACATTAGTTTGTCATTTACACCAGGGTGCAATGAAATTCCCTGCTTGCTTGAAGCTCACAGAGTAAACAGTGTGCATGGTGATAATAAATACAGCAGCAACTACAAAACAACAATGATGCAAAGATTATAAGATTTCTTTATTAGTTGCATGTACATCAAAACACACAGTGAAATACTTCTTGCAGACAGTGTTCTGGGGTCAGCCCGCAAGTGTCACCATGCTTCTGGCACCAACACAGCACGCCCACAACTTCCCAACCCTCACTAAAACACTCATCCATGATACCCTCAGAATCCCAGATGATCCTGAGTACATCCAACTCTAGTTCCTTGAACTGGTCTGTCAGGATACACTTTCCTGGGTGCACTTTCCACTGATGTAGTCATCAGGGAGACTGCGAGATTCCCTTACTTCCTACATCTTGCAGGAGGAGCATTCCACTACTCTGACTGCCATTTTATCTACACTAAGTCAAAGGTCTTGGATGAACAGGAATTAAAAACCTTACCCACTCCTCACCAAAGCCTCCCTCGCCAAAGCCTCAAGTCCCCACTCTTTCACTGGCCTGCTCCACTTAACCTCACTTTCCTTTTATTGGCTAAAGTGCACACCAATTAGCCAATCAATGAGACTTGCCTTTTTTTCTAAAAAAAGAAAACGTTCCCGCTCTCACTCTCAGCTCCCAACTCCTGGAAAAGTGATACATCCATGTTGGAAATATACAGCAGGTCAAGCCACATCTGTGGGGAGAGAAAGAGAGTCAACGTTTCAGGTTGGAGACCCTTCATCAGAACAGATCCTCTGATGAGGAGTCCATGACCTGAAACATTGTTTTATTACCCCCAGGTGTGGTCTGACCTGCTGAGTATTTCTAGTGTTCTGTTTTTTGCTTCAGATTTCCAACACCTACACTTGTTTTTTTGATTTTCACTCAAACATCCATGATCGTTTCCTCCCAGCTTCTTCCCTGCGGTGCAACAAATCTCAGCTCATACTTACACACTGAGCTCAGGCTGAAAAGCCATACCTGTCACCTGCCAAATCCTGCCCACCTAGGCACAGAAACTGCTCATCTTTCCTCCACTTGCTTTGCAACAGTGGATCAAGTGCAGGAAAGTCATTGAGTGTGTCGAGTGTGAGAGGCCTTTTGCACTGTGCATAATGCATTGGGATTTGTGCACAATACAAACTGGCAGCAAAGGGCCTTCACCCCAAAACATAATTGGTCTGTTGTGCACCACAAGTGCAGGCATGGTAGTGTAGTGGTTAGCGTAATGCTGTTACAGCGCCGAGACCCGGGTTCAATTCCCTCTGCTGTCTGTAAGGAGTTTGTACGTTCTCCCTGTGTCTGCGCGAGTTTCCTCTGGGTGCTCTGGTTTCCTCCCACATTCCAAAGACGTATGGGTTAGGAAGTTGTGGGTATACTACTTTGGCACTGGGAGTGTGGCAACAAGTGTGGTCTGCCCCCCGAACACTCTATGTGAAAGGTGCATTTCACTGTGTGTTTTGATGTACATGTGACTAATAAAGATATCTTATGTCATCTTATCATTTCCACACATTTAACATGCATTTACTGGCACCAAAGAATTCTTGGGCCACAGATTTTCACAGAGTATATAGTTTATTTTTATGTAAGGGATGTAATAATGTTGGCGTACATGTGCTGTGAGCACGTGTTAGACTGGAACAAAGTACACCTGCTTAACCTTCTGGTTTCTCCTAGATAATTGTAGTTGGCGCTGGTCCACTTTATAGTAATGGCTTACAAGTCATCTCCAAATACTCCATAACTGGCGAGAGGAGAGTTGAAAGAACTGACACATATCAGCTTCTGGAAAGGAAATGGCCATTTGAACAAAGACTTCAAAGCTCTTACAAGTTGCCGATCGACGGCATGGACCACCGGACCACACTGTTCCATAGTCAGGAGAGTAAATGGCTGAGCTGAAATTCTGCTGGGTGCACAGAGAGTTGGTAAAGCTGCCAAGGCAGAGGCAAGTTAGAGAATAAAAAAGTTCGTGGGATTCTGTAACACGTCAATAGACGCTGTTAAAGTAGAGCCAAGCACACGATGGTTAAAGGGTCAGCCTGGAATGTGGTGGGCCAAAGGGTCTGTTTCTGTGCTGTAGGACTCCACACCATATAAGTGAGCATAGTGTAGAGAAGCCTTGAGAATCACTGTTTAACTGGAAAATGGGATAAAATAGTGGCTCAGGCAGAGATAGGCACATTAGGAGAGTACAGTTGAGCATGCAAGTCTTTCACAGTGGATGGAAATATTCCTTAAAGCTAATAATATAAAGGATGAAAATACACAGACACACAACATGGCAAAAGGGAGCATAAAACTCTCATATGTTGTATTATCAGAAATTGGCACCAAGAACTATCACATGGTTACAAGCCCAGCAAACCCACACAGAGCTAAAGAAGGTCCATTCTCAATAGTGCAGAAATTGGATTATTTCAATTCTCAGCCATTTGAACTAGCAAGAGTCAAGCTCAGCATGAGAATTCCAAGGATAAGAAAAACAATCAGCAAAAATATTGTTGCATCAGAGAACTAATGTAGACGTTGCAACTTCCATGAATTCTTAAACTGTGCACAGCGGAAGAAGTTTGTATGTTGGGTGGGGGGTCACATAACATATGGATTTTGCAGAGTTGAAGTCGCAATGGAGACGGCAGAGAAAAAAATGCCACTTCATCCATCACCAGGCCCAAATATGAAGGGAGTTCATAATCAGACTATAGAGTGCAAGTTCCATTCTCAAATCAAGATCATCACCATGCGAGTCCAAGAAACCCTAGTTCTTGTCATAGAACCATAGAACGCTACAGCACAGAAAGCAGGCTATTCGGCCCTTCTAGTATGTTAGTCTGTGCTGAAATGTTATTCTGCTAGTCCCATTTACCTGCACCCAGTCCATAACCCTCCAGACCTCTCCCGTCC
>JARFYF010000055.1:31624832-31636482 GCA_030265395.1 Rhina ancylostomus
AGTTCTGATCCAATTTGTCAAATTGCATGGAATTCAATGGGCTCCCTACATTTTGGACCAGTCTCCCATGTGGGACCTTGTTAAAGACTTTACAGAAGTCCATTAATTACACTTTGCTCATTGATGCTCTTTTGTTAAGTTTTGGGGAAAATTCAATTAAATTAATCTGATATGATTTTCCCTTAACAAGGAAAACCTGATCTTTCCACCCATCTTTCTTTGCAGCCAGAACACCCCCCAGCAAGGTTTTAGGTCTGCCTCCATTTTTGCAGTGTAAAATTTATGCAGAATTTTTTGTAAACAATGTCCGAAACCAATTATTTGGGAAACTAAGTTGTATGACATGGGAGTAGGCCCTTGAGCCCACTGATTCTGCACAGATCATCAAGCACACATTTATACTGATCTTACACTAATCATAATTTACCACGTGTTCCCACCAACTCTCAGAATGTAATGTTCATATATACATTTAGGGCCAATGTGCAGTGGCCAATTAACCTACCAACCTGAATGTCTTTGGGATGTGGGAGGAAATTAGAGCACCTAGAGGAACCCCATACAGTCACAGGGAAACGTGCAAACTCTATACAAACGGCACTGGAAGTCGTGATTCAAACTGATCTACTGGAGTTGAGGCAGTAGCTCTACTAGCCTTGCTATTGTGCCACCCTCTTGTGGAAAAAGTATTGGTTTCTGTTGTTGGATTTGCCCTCTCAGTTCTGGAATGGTACTGGGGGCAGAGGTTTTATAGACTAAACAGGAGAAATAAGTTTCCCATATTAGAAAATTCAGATTTGGTCAAAAGACCAGACAACATGCAGAAAGGTATTCTGTTCTGAAGGAACTGTCTGAAAGATGAATTAATTAACTGTCAGAAGGGAATTGGGTTTTATTTTGAAGGAAAATTTAGAGTTTTGAGGCAAGCGCACCCTTTTACAATATAAATTTTCCAGATGTATGTTTAGGGACTTTATTTACCAAAAAATTCTGTGTATTTTTCAAATTGTGAAAATGTGGGGGATGGACCTAAGCCTCAGTGAAGGCTGCAAGTCAAAAACTTATGATAGAGTAGTCTCAATGGGCTCTTTCTGTGCTGTATTCTTATTCCCTAATGCAATTTCTCCCCCACAACGCTTTTCATTTTTGATTCATTTAATTTTCCATTATTTTTTGCTTTCATCTGTTTCAATAATGTTCATGGCTGGTTGATTTAAATATCTTTTTGAACATTTCATATTTACTATTTACAATTGCTGTTTCCTAGCAGCTGGTCATACCTCCAATATCCGTGCATGTGGTTTTCTATAACTGACTTGACGGGCATATGATGGATGTCTGGATAGTTCAACAGTATCTTGTCTTTGTGGTATAAGTCACCAGAATTCCTTACTATTTCTGATTGTTTTTTTTTAAAAACATTCTGTGCAAGACTGTTCGTTATGCAAGGTTTTTTTTAGGGGAGAAGAAAGAAGGCCATTTGGTCTGTTGTCACTGTGCTTGTCTTTGGAAAAAGCAGTTCTGCTTGGTCTCAAGTCCCTTTTTATCTGCTACCTTGCAAGTTTTTCCTTCTTGAGTATCTTCCCAACGTGTTTTGAATATTATTTACGAAGTGAGCTTCCATCAATTTTTTTAGGTAAACTAGTCCAGGTCCACACAACTGATCTCTGTTATAAAGCTAATGAAAACCCCAGAATGTGAAGACTTGCATCCCAAAGTTTTAAGGGATGGCTATTGCAAAGAATGGTTTTCTTCTTCTAAAAGTGCATAGTTCTGGTGTGGTTCATGCAGGTTGGAAGGTAGTGAAAATAATTGTACAATTTAAAAGGGAAAGGAGGAAACACACAGAATTAAAGTCCAGTCAGCCACATGTCAGTAGGAGGGAAAATATTATTCAGGAAGTAGACACATGGAATTTGGAAAATAATAGTACTGGGCAGAGTCAGAAAATAATAGTACTGGGTGGAGTTGGCATGGATTTATGAAAGAAAAATCATGTTTGCAAATTTTTTTTTGAGATTGTAATTAGCAGATTAGATGTGATGAACTGAACTTTCAGAAGTCTTTCAATATGGTGTCACAAAATTTTGGGGATGGGGATGAATATACTGGGATGAATTGAAGTTTTGTTAAGAGGATACAGAAATAGGTCATATTCAGGTTAGGAAGCTGTGACTATTAGGATGGCAATGGAGTTGGTGCTGGGGCCCATTTGTTGACAATCTATGTTCAGTTTTCAGGTCATAGAAAGCTAGGTGAAAATGCGGGTTGTAAGGAGGATCCAGAGAAACTTCCAGGGGATATCGACAGGCTAAGGGTGGCATGGTGGACTTGCAGTCAGTGCTGCTGTCTCTCAGCTTCATGGACCTGGGTTCAAACCCAACCTTGAGTGCTGCTTTCTCGAGTCTGTGTATTTTCTCTGTGACTACTTGGGTTTCTTCTGGGTGCTTTTGTTTCTTCTCTCAATCTAAAACTGTGCTGGTAGGTTAATTGGCTACTGTGAATCACCACTTAGTGTAGATTAATTGTCAAAATAAAAGAATCAAGACGGAGTTGATGGGCAAATGTGAGAGGGAATAGATGGCAAGGATCCAGGAAAATCAGGAGAGGAAATGGAATTGCTTCCTTTGAAGCTGGCATGGACTTGATGGACTGAATAGCTTTCTGTATCTTAAAAGATGCAAGGTAAGTGGTTGTGCGAGTACAGAGCAGATGCAATATGATGTCAAAAGATACAAGGTCATCAAATAAAGGTGGAGAATACTTTTAAAGTGTGAGTGATTAAAAGGTATTGGCATTCAGAAGGCCCATTGTATCTTCTTACATGAATAATGGAAGGTTGATATGTATGTACATCAATTCATACAAAGGCAAGTAGTGTATTGGGCTTTATTCTTGTTCTTAGACATCTTTATTGCAAGTTGATCCTACTGGACATTGAGACCTTGCATGGAATATTGTTACAGATTTGGTCCACCGACCTAAAGGAGAAAATATTTATCATAGATGGAGTGCAGAGAAGGTTCCCCAGATTAATTGCTGGAAAGTGGAGGTGTTGCCATATGAGATGGGACGAAGCAGACTGGGTCTATATATACTCTCTAAAGTTTAGAAGAATGAGACATGACATCAAAGAAACATGCATAATGTTCATGTGATGAGAGAGGAGAGATTTAAAAAAAAATCAAGATTTCCTTGGTTGGGCTATCTAAACCAGAGGCCATAGTCTCATAATAAAGCATGGGCCATTCAGAACACAGTTGAGAAAAAATTTCTTTGCTGAGAGGGTAGTGACTTTTTTGGTATTTGCTATTCAATAGGTGTTTGTTGCTGGATATGCAGGTCTCTAATTGAATTTTTTGCTGCAACAAGTACAAAGCATTGGACTAGTTCCTCTTAAGAAGAGCTACATCTGTTTTTTATTGGTATAGAGGTTTCAGCTGACCATGGATGTATTATAGTCGTAAAGTTCTTTGTTCTATTGTAATTTTGACCATAGTTCTGGCCCGGTACCTTGCCTCTACCAACTTCCTTTGCCTGGTTTAACTTGTTCTCACACTGAATAACTTCTCCTTTCGCTCCACTCACTTCCTTCGGATCAAAGGTGTAATTGTGGGAATCTGTGCGTCCAAGCTATTCCTGTCTTTTTGTGAGACGTATGGCAGATTTATTGTTTTATTCCTGCATAGGCCCCCTTTCTCAACTCTTGCCAGTGCATTGAATGTATCAGTGTTTCTTCCTGCTCTTGTAGAGAACTCAAAAAATAATGTCATCTCTCTGCTGCCAGTTTTCATGCTACCCTCATTTCAATCTGGTCCATCACTGCTTCTTTCTCTCCCTTTTTTAACTTCCCTATCTCCATTTTGGGGGACAGGTTAGCAATCACTGTCCACTGCAAACTCACCTACTCTCACAACTACCTTGACTACACATCATTGTGCTTTGCTTCTTGTAAAGATTCCATTTCATTCTTCCATTTTCCCAGTCTCTGTTGTATCTTTTCTGATGTTGCCACTTTCCACACATATGATGCCGAAGAGTTTTTCCTTAGCTGATTTCCCTTCCTCTATAGTTGATGGGGCCTCAATCATACCTATTCCATTTACTGTAGTTCTGCTCTCAACCCCCTCTCCTCCCATCACAATGATTGAATTTTCCCTTGTCCTTGCCTTCTGCTCCTTTGGCCTGCATTTTGTGGTTCACTTTTCTGTCTCCACTGATGGAAGTGCCATTTTCCTCAAGGCAGCTTCCCATGTAATCACAGGCCATGTAACCTTTTTAACACCACTTTTCCTGTTGTCAAGGGACCCAAACCCTCATTCTGGGTGAATTAGCAATTTATTTGTACTTAATTTATCTGCTTCATCTGGTTCTCACAATGTGGAAGAAAACAAATGCAGATTGGGTGACCACTTAGCAGAAGATCTCAATTCATTTTGCAAGTGAACCCGAGCTTGCAGATGGTTACCATTTTAATTCTTCATACCATCCCCACCAACGTCTGTCTCTGGCCTCCTACAATGTTCCAACAGAGCATAATTTATGCATATAGGTCTCTATTGAATTGGATGGTTTCAGATAATCAGCCATTCTATGCTTTCATCTCGCACTTTGATTTTTTTTTTGTCTCATTTTATAACTTGTAAAAGTTAGAAATGAAACAGTTTTTGAGTTCCAATGAAAGGTCATCATGCTAAAATGTTAATTGTCTCTCCCACTCCACAAAGATGCTGTCAGACATTTCTATTTTCAACATGTTCTGCTTACCTAATAAGATGGGGGATATTTTAATTGAATGTAAGTTATTTAAAAAAAACAGAATTAATATAAATCAAAAAAAATCGCAGATTCTGAATCTGAAACAAAAACAGAAAATGCTGGAAACACTCAACTCGTCAGGCAGCAGAAAGGGAAATAGAGATCACATTTCTGGTCAATGACGAAACGTCTTTGACCTAAAACATTATAACCCTTCATCTTTGACTTGAAGTGTTAATTGTTCCCTTTACCATAGGTGCTTTCTGGCCCGTTGACTGTTTCCAGCATTTTCTGTTTTTGTTATTGAACTAATATATGTTTAATTTGTTGTCTTTCTCTGAAATACTGAAATGGCATCCACATTATAAGACTTGATTCAGTTGAGCTTTCCCAAACTGCAAGCAGTTAGTAAAACAGTGGAAAGAATATCTTAATCCACCTCTGAGGAGTAGGTGGAAGAATTGCAGTGCTAAGTTGTTCTTCCTATCTTCCCTCCTACCTCTGTGCCTTCAGCAGCCTCTTCATATCTCCCTCTCCCTCTCCCTCTCCCTCTTCTCTCCCCCCCCCTCCGAAAATATTCCTTTAGAAACTAGGACGTGCAAAAGGATGCCCAATACTTGATTGCTTACAAAGGTGACCTTTTTTTAAAACTACCATTTTCTTACCGAGGTTAATTATATGTTTATTATATTTTTACCTTTATGTAATGAGCTACCTGCTATGGACAGTGAGGGGTTCAGTGTAATTTCAGAAATTAATTTTGCATGTGAAAGGAAAGCACGTTGGTATAAAAGCATATATGAAGTAGGGAAGCTGCTCGGTGGCTTCTTAGATTGAAAGCCAGAGCCTCCCTCCCACTTACAGTGACACAGAATTCATTCTCAGCCACTTTTTAAAATTCTATGCACAAAGCTTGGTGCACTTTAAAATTAAGGAGGTTCTATGTTGATTACTCACTTCTTGTTTTCCATAACTGGGAATTATCGTTTGCATCATTCTCATAACTATAACTTCTCACACTGTCTCTACTTTTAGAAGCTGGTAAGTAACAGCACTCCTTTCTTGTGGGAAATAATGACACGGTATCTATATTAACTCTTGTGTAGCTAAGCTGGTTAGTTGGACGCACTTAAAAATGTTAATAATCAGTCTGTTGAATTAACCTGAATGTAGTGGATGTTCACAACTGTTTGTTTTCTACAGAATTGGAGGAGGAAGATGAAGAGGCGAGCACCAGACAGAGGAGCCGGTGAATCCTCGGCACAATCCAAAGCTCTTTGTACAGGGATCTCTGGGAGCAACAGTAAACGGGCTGGGCCATTCATCCTAGGTGAGTTTCTTCAGTTAGAAAACTTCATCGAAGAGGAAATGCTGTTTAGTAATTAAGTATTTTTCTCTGCCACTGCTCTCATTCTGAATTTGTACGTGGTTTAATTCAAGAGGTACTCTGTCTCTTATTTGTGCCTCCACTGATTGAAGCAAGGTGGTGGATGTTAGCAAAATCATTCAGTTATAGGTGTATTTCACCCAAATTTCACTTGTCATGTTCTCTTTTTGGAACTGGATTGAAGTTAGGAATAGGATCTCACTTTTCCTGCTATTCAGTATCTTATGGCACAAATTTCATTCTTAGCTTGATGCACTGACACTAATTGTATTTGGGTAAGGTCAGTTCAGTATTAAAGGAATCAAATCTGGGATCTTTGTTTCTGTGGCTGAGACCCCAAGTATTTTTGTCATTTGAGATATCTAAGAAGCTAATTGACTAAAGAGGAGCAGATGATGAGAAAATTGGCAACCATTTCTACCCTGTTAACCAGAGGCTGTTGTGGAAAAAAATTTATGAAAGCTGTATGGCAAACATTATAACATCCTTTAAGCACCCACTCTCCAGTTTCTTGAGCAGAGGGCATTTGGGTAAGGTGCTTGTGGAATTTTGTGTCTGCATAGATCATTTTCATATAAGAAGGGGAAACTGCTTCAGCTGGATGTTCTTTCCAAAGTGATGGATTTAGTAAACACAAAAGATGTGACTCATCAGAGTGGTTAATCAGTGATGGCTGGATCTCGCATGTGAGTGCTAAAGCCAAGGCTGAAGTATTTGTATCCATTTTCAGCCAGAAGTGCCAAGTGTATGATTCATCTTGCCTTCCTCCTGAGATTCCCATCATCACAAAAGCCAGTTTGCAGCCAATTCAATTCTATCCATGTTATAGCAAGAAATAACAGGTACAGCAAAGGATATGGGACTGAGCAACATTCCAGCTGTTGTACTGGATACTTGTTTTCAGACAAGCGCTGCCTCCTGCCAAGCAACTCCAGTGCAGTTACAGCACTGGCACCCACCCAGTCTGGAAGAATGCCCAGATGTGTCTTGGCTGCAAAAGGAAGTCCAAAGCCAATTTCATAAATGGACATCTTAATCATCAGCAAAGTGATGGAAGCAGTTATTTGATGCTGTTAGCAAGTGGGACTAAATTGCTTGATAATTTGCTGAGTTTGGGTTTCATCAGGACCACTTAGTTCCAGACTTCATTGCAGCTTGGGTCCAAACATTGATGAAGTCTCAGTTCCAGAACTGAGATGAAAGTTGTTGTCCTTGATGATGCCACACTTCGTCAAATGTTTCAGTAAGGATCTAATCAGTGGAAATTGAGGAAAAAGCCCCATTCCTGAAATTGTACTTAAAAAGGAAGGATTAAGATGTTGGTGTAAGTCAATTATACCATCCTCAAGACTTCACTGCAGATTCCTCAGGGGCATAGTCGTGGCCACAGCTATCTTCAACTACATCATCAATGACTTTCCTTCCATCATAAAGTAGGAAGTGGAGATATTGACAAAATATTCAGTTCTATGTGAACTCCTCAGATGTGCTTGCCTACTTGTAGGTAGATCTAGACTGCATTTAAGCATGGGTTGATGTAATAAGCCATGTTCTGTCATGCATGTCCCAGGCAATAACTATCTCAAAAATTATTTAGCCTTGTTATTCAAAGGTATTACCTGGCCTAGGGTCACAATTGACCAGAAGCTCATTGGGACATAAATACTACTGTTAATATTAGGTCAGGAGTTGAGTAACATTGAAATACTTCCCAAGCCCACAGCATGGTAGGTGACTCGTGGCCTAACATCATCAACTATATCACCATCTACAAATCACTAGGCAGGAGTGTATATACAATCTAGAGAAACAAAGGACTGCAGATGCTGTAATCTAGAGTAAAAACGCTATGATGCTGGAGGAACTCATCAGGCCAAGCAGCATCTGTGGAGAAAAGCAGGCGGTCAACATTTCGGTCTGATTCCTCCAGCATCATACTGTTTTGCATGAATGCAATCTACTTGCTCAGATGAGTGCAGCTCTGACAACACACAAACAGCTTGATGCCTTCCAGGAGCAAACAACGTGCTTGATTGATACCCCAATGCCTGTCCTAAAGGGCATGCATGGTAGTGGTATAATACTGTTCGCGTAATGGTATTATAGCGCCAGTGACCTGGGTTCAATTCCCACAGCTTTCTGTAAGGAGTTTGTATGTTCTCTCCATGACTGCGTGGGTTTCCTCCAGCTGCTCTGGTTTCCTCCCACATTCCAAAGACATAAAGGTTAGGAAGTTATAGGCGTGCTATATTGGCGCCGGAGGCGTGGTGACGCTTGTGGGCTGCCCCAGAACACTCTACACAAAGATGCATTTCACTGTGTTTTGATGTACATCTGACTAATAAGAAATCTTGTTTTGTCTTAAACATTTATTGACCATAGGCATAGGAACTGCAATGTGTGACATCTGCGAAATATACAGCAATTATTCATCAAGGCTACTCTGACGGTAATTCCCAACCCCACAGCCTGGAGTAGAAAGGAGAGCAAGGAAAGCAGATTAATGGGAATATTGCCACTTGTTTACCTCCAGTAAACAAGTTTAACTCCATTCCCCGATTTGGAAATGCAACACTGTTCCTTCATTGGCGCCAGATCGAAATGCTGGTTCTCACTAGTCAGTACCAACGTGTGAGGACTTCAGAGTTTAATGTGTTGGCTCATTCTGAAGGGCATATTGGGCTAAGTTCCCGTCCCTGCTCTTGACACTAAAAAAGAAAGATAACCAGCTATGCTTGTGACAATACTGATTTCATTTTGGCAGGAAGCAGCTGAATTTGATCCTCAATCTGTGGGATTTCATAGAATTTTCTGTATTGTTGTAAATATGTTCCAACTATAGCTCCTGGGAGAGGGAGGGGAAAATATCATCTTGACATCTGCTTCTGATAGGTCTCAAGTAAGCCTCGCATGGAAGATCTTGGTGAGGATGGGATTGAGGTTGAATATCAAATGTAGTAGAGTGGCCTATGAAACACGAGGTCTCTCTGGATTTAAAAAACTGCCTACATTAAAGAGTGTAGGGGGAAAGAAAATTTATCCTGATTAATTATTTAAGCACTGTTCTGTACTGGTATTTTTCCAGGAATGGTTAAAATAAATGACACCCTAGCTTTGCCGTGTCTTAAGGATTGGACGTTGGGCTTTGGTCTCCACCAGGATTTGTCAGCTGCATGTTTTTATGGGTTTTTTTTTAGTGACTCAAGCGATTAGTCATACCAAGCTGTTCCCAGCAGGCACTTAATATACAAAATAACCTTGAATTTTAAAATGAGTAAAGAATCCTACACATTAGGGAAGTCTTTTATGCAATTGTTAGTCACCGGTCTTCCACTAAATTGAAAGGAATCTCTAGGGTATGCATTTTCTTTTTAAAGCAATTTATTTTCTTGGTTAGGTCCTCGTTTAGGAAATTCACCTGTTCAGAGCATTGTTCAATGTTTGGCGAGGAAAGATGGAACAGATGACTTCTATCAATTAAAGGTGAGTAAAGGTTGCCTGGTAGTATTTTGTAAAATTATACAATAAATTACACAATTATAACTATGCTTACACTTTCATTTATTAAAAATGGGCCAAAGTTGCATTTTCAGTCGGATAATTGTGTTGCATATTAGTGAGTCGTGAATTTTTAAACTACATTCACCTGAACAGTGAAAATGATCAACTGCACATCTTGTGTATCCAAAGAGATGTTTTAGGGATGAAGTACTACAGATTTGTCACTGGCATTGGTAATTGTAAAAGTAAATTAAAAGCATATTTGTTAATTTGTTTCAAAGCAAAATGATCCCAATTTGTTAAGAGTCCAGTGAGGTTGAAGTTAAAGCCCCTTGGCAGTTTTTTATCAGTTAAACTTTTATAATCCCTATCCAGAAGGGATAGTCATGGGGAGGCTTCAATCACTGGCATTTATTTGTCATTGTATACCGTTAAATGCAGCCAACAAGTCCACCTTGTTTATTAACTTTTGTATCCAGTTTATGTATTACTTGTTTCTCCCGTCCAACTCCTCCCCACCCTACCCCACTTCTACCTCCACAAACATTGCAATTGTACATAGCTGACAATTAAAGAATGCGACTGAGCTCACCTTTGGTGCTACCAACAGTCAACATGCACAGATGCACTTTTTGTCAAGATCCTGTGGGATGATTGACTATTGAAATGAAATGAGGCCATGTCCTTTGAGGCATTGGAATGCAGGTTTCTGTGGTAAATCTATAAGTACGATTGCAGTTTTAAAAACATAGTGTTGTATTGCACGTAGTTTGGTCTCCCAACTCCTATTCCCACACCTGAAAACTGCATTTAATACACGGTCATGCTCTAGTTTCCCTTTCCACAGCAGTATGTACTAAGGTATCTTCCCTGATTATCACCTCAATTTCCTTTAATCGACTGGTTTGCAAAAACTTTAAGAAGATGAAATAATAAACACACAAGTAAACGTTCTGATCCAATCAGGCTGGAAAGTAGCTTTGAGATTTTGAATCGGCCATGATTCTATTGAAAGAAGTGGGCTCAAAGGCCCCGAATGGCCAACTTGTCTTTTTTATGTTCTTATTGCTCAAAGTGATTGGAAGAAGCAAACAAAGAAGGCTTTTTCCCCATGGGTTTATTCGTTGTTTAAGGGATAGTATATGGAGAAAGATCTAGGGAACAGGATTAAAGCGGGTTGTTTGAGTTTGAGTTGGCACAAGTTTGATGATTCCGAAGGTTACATACTGTGGTGAATTTATGATTATTCTAATAGACATATTTGGATTGAGTACAAGAAAAAATTGCTGCCTCGAGTCAATGGGCTTGTTTGCTTTTTATGTTAATAGCTCAGTGGATTTTTTTTGTTGTATCTGATTGGCAAACTTAATGAGAATCTGTTCAGTAAATACTTTATCTGCAAGATGTCTAGGTGCACAGAAAACTAATACACTTAGATTGATAGGAATTGTTTGAATTCTGACTTCACCACTTTACCCAACCTTTGCCCCTACTTTAGATTCTGACTCTTGAAGATAGAGGTGAAGGAATGGAAACTCAGGAAGAAAGACAAGGAAAGATGCTTTTACATACAGAATACTCCCTTCTGTCCCTGCTTCACAGTCAAGATGGAGTGGTGCATCACCATGGTTTATTTCAGGTAAAGCACAGTGCATGTGTATCGTCAATCATCCACATGCTTCTGGTAATAGTACCTGTTGACTATTTTAATTTTCTTGCAAATAATTTTTCTGTTTAAGTCTGTATCAATATGACACAGTTCCATCATGCAGTAAAATATTAAAATTGTAACAGACTCTGTTGGTATGTAAAGTATAAATGGAATTTGTTAGGAAGGCAAATTTGTTAAATCTTAATCTAGATTAGCCATTGAAATACCAAAGAGCATACTTCCTTAGGAACCAAATCAAGGTTTCTTACCAATGGTTATTTCCTGGATTAGGCAGGTGCCCACCTAATGCTTGTTGGCCACAAAGAAAGGTCTGGGAGCAGATGCAGTTAAAA
>JARFYF010000055.1:32004350-32015926 GCA_030265395.1 Rhina ancylostomus
ATGCCCTCTGCCTATACACACTAGCTGTGGTATGACCACAGCTCTTTAAATCTGTTGTCCGAAGTCCTCAGCCTCATAGATGCACCACAATAACTCCTGCCACTGTTCCAACTCCAAAACCTGGAGCTTTAAGCTACTGAGCCAGAGGCAATTCCTGCACGTGGTTGTCCAGGGCATTGGAAGTGTCCACGACTTCCCTCATGGCACAGTATACCCATTCCACTCAACTGAGTGTCTGCCATTATACAATTTTTCAACTTATATTTATAAATAAGAAATCAAACAGTAGAAAATACTCACCAACCAGCTCCCTGCCTCCTGCCAATGCCAGTTCTGAACTCTGATGTCATACCACCACTGCCAACTCCCACAAATTCCAAACTCCTCTGTCCCACTTCAAGTCCTACCAGGTGGTTTCAGGTAATATCTCAACTATAACCTGCATTTGTGTGGCATTTTTAAATGTTATAAAATGACTCAGGATACTCCAACTGCAAAAATAAATCAGGGCAGATGATCCAATGTTTGGCCAAAAGCATAGGTTTAAACACTTTGAGGATGAGAGCTGACAGTATTCATTCCCCTTTTCCTAAAAAATAAAGGAAGTTGTGAGGTTTTAGATGGGAATTTCAGTGCTCTGGGCTTCCAGAACAGAAAAAAAGTGGTCTAATGATGGAGTAAAGGAAGTAGAAGCCAAAAGAGGGCAGAATTGAAGAAGAGCAGAAATCACAAAGGACTTTTAGGGCTGGAGGAGGTGGAACCATACAGAGGAACAAACAAAATGATTAGAATTTTAAAACTGAGGCATTGCCAAATTGTAAGCTTATGTTGATCAAAAAGGTGATGGGTGAACATCTTGTTCAAAAAACAGATTATATGCAACAAGATTACAGTACTGCTCTAGTGTATCAGCCAGAAATTAGATGTTTAAATCCTAGGGTCCAAGTTGAACCCATGATCCAATGACTATGATGCAAGTACTACTACTGAGCCAAGGCTAACTTGTTGAAACCTACAGCAGTGTTAAAAATAAAGTGCATCAATTGCAGCCAATACCTGGAACTCTCTCCAACATTGAGACAGTAAACACCGCGCAAAGGATATATTTATTGCTGGGCTGCGATGTTCCATTTGAGACAGATCTCAACCTCCTCACTACACGATGTTGTTCCCATTGACAACCACCACTAAAAACAGTCAGGGAAACTGGAGTGAGACAGAGGAAGTGAACAAACCTGCTGAGCAGGAAAGAAGAGATGATGGTTTAAAGTAGATAGTTAAAAGACAATAAATCAGTCCTCAGCATCTAGCTGATGACTACCAGTTCTTCTGTTGGTTCAGCTGTCACACTGACTGGTGGCTTAGCTGTTCTTTCCAGCCTCTTCTCCAACTATATCAGTACGTGCCCTGTGCAATAATTTTCTCCAGTATAAGTGGCAAGTTAATCTCCCAAGTTTTAAATTAGACACACACACGATTCCCTCTTTCAGAAGGGCATAGCAAGCTCCTGAGAAAACAAGTGAACTTGACTACACAGAACCAAGCACATTTGTTGCCTACTAACAGAGCGAATCTGCCACAGTGACAACAGCAGTGTGATCCATCACGACAGAATTTAAAGGTCAAGCCTATGCTGGAATTATCTCCACATTTGTTGATAGTTAATAAAAGAAATACTGCTCTGCCAAATGGAAGAATGTGTAAGCTTATGAGAGGAATGAGAGAGGCTATCATGCTACCGGGTGTACTCTGTAGGCCACCAAATTAGCGAGAAAGAGTTAAAGGAGCAAATCCACATGGACATTACAGATGTCAAAGTGTAGATTGGTGAAATTAGTGGGTGTCAATTACAAAAATATTGATTGGGATATTGTAGGAGTAAAAATGAATAATTTCTAAATTTTGTTCAGGAGAACTTCCTTAAGCAGTACATTTTCAGCCTATTGAGAAAGTAAACATTGCAGAATTATGAGGAGTAGGGTGGGCCAAATGGGAGAATATTTGGGGAACAGTGATCAAAAGGTTCTCCTTGCTTTACTCAATCTAAAGTAAACCTTATTTTGATGAGATGAAAGGGATCAGGCCAGGGTAAAAAGAAACAAAATGTTGGCAGGTAAAACTGTAACAGAACAATAGAAAACTCTTTGCAAGATGTTTTAAATGCAAGCAAGATGCTTCTCCACTTGGGGTAGAGATGGGGCAGCACAGTGGTGCAGCTAGTGCTAGAAACCAGAGTCCTTGCAGTTCCACAGAGCAGGGTTCAATCCTGACCTCAGATGCAGTCTGCATGGAGTTTGCGTGTTCTCCCTGTGACTGCACTAGTTTCCTTGGGTGCTCTGACTTGGTAGGTTAACTGGCCACTTTAAATTGCCTATAGTGTGTAGGTGGGTGATAGAATCTAAGAGGATTTGATTAGTTCATTGGGGGGAGGGGGGAGGTAAAGAATAAAAAATGGAATTCATTCAGGATGAGTGGATGGTTGACAGTGTGGACGTGGTGGGCCGAGTTCCATACTCTATCTCCTTATAAATCTATTCAATGTAATCCAGTTAATTTAACAGCCAAAAAGCAAGGGCATAATTGATTTGAATTTTCAACACTGACTGCAGCCACTGATCCAGTGTGGGGATTCTTGCCGTTAAGACTGGTGCAGGGAAGAGTCAGGGTGGAGAACGCACCAGATATTGATGCAGAAAGAATTAATTGTTATAGTTAGAATCACTGCCCGATTGTCATGTAATTCTTGGGGCACTGAGAATGCACAATCGCAAAACACGGTATAGTATATGGGGGAGAATACCAAGGTTCCTAATGCTGATCATAATGTAGTCACACTTTCACAGCAAAATGAAGGGATACTGTCTTTGGGGGAGGGGGCAGAGAAATGAGTTTAGCTACCGTTAGTAGACACATGGACACAATCTACAAAATGAAATAACTGTCACCACTGGAGGTGCTGCATCGTCAAATCAGAACCAAATTCAAGCGAGAAAGGTGATTTCAGAAAAAAAGAGAGGCTGCAGGGAATGGAGAAACCTGTCAACTCACACTGACTGGGAGCTGGGATCGAAATAAAAACTCAGCTCACAACATCACATTAATGACAGTGACTATTCAACACTAGTACTTCCTGGGATGGAGGGTTCATCGGATTCCAGAGTTAAATGAATTGCTTTATGGGGAATAACCGAGCAAGCTGGAGTTAGAAGAATGAGAGGTGATGTTATTAAAACACAGGATTGAGGAGATTGACAGGGTACATGCTGTTATGGGGGAATCCAGAATTATGGTGTTAGATTCAGGATAAGTGGCCTTTCATTTAGAAGGAGGAGGAATTTGTCATCTCAGAGGGCAATGAATCCTTGAGATTCTCTTGCCAGTAGAGCTGAAGAGACTGTCGTGGATGGATTTTTGGACTTTAGGGAAGGCAATTGAACAGGAAAGTCAAAATCATATCAGCCAAGAACTTGCTGAATAGCAGAGCATACTTGAGGGGATGATTCCCATTTCTTATTTAGTTCATTGGCCATAAACACTTGAGGACTTAAGGTCATAAAGTTTTTCTTGCCCACATAAAAAAAGGAACAATGCAAGGGATCTGTAATTTAATTACCAAATGCATATGATGTTTAGAAAGACTTGGTGCAGTTTAATCATATCTGGCTGCATTAAAGTATTATTTTCCATGTTCTTAGTCATAACACATTAACACAACAATCTCAAAACAGGTTATGTGACATTAATCTTCTATTTCTGAATGTGGAGCAAAAATCCAGCATCTCAGAGACGAAGAACAACATTTTGACCTTCCTAAGGGAACTAGTTGTTTAAAATGCCTGCAGCTGTTCCTCACCCAGATGACACCATAATCTCTTCTGAATTTTTAAAGCTATAAATGCTCTGGGTTAGATTTTGAGATTAAGCTCCTAATATCAGAATCACAGCCCTGACAAACAGCTGTACACAGGCAAGAACTATATCACCTGTTTCAACTATCACCTCTCACTATGGCAACAGGAACAATATATGTGATCACTCAATGTAAAGAGACAGCAAAATGCCTCACAGTAAACACAGGTTTAATGGCTCACTCAATGGTTACACACAGCACAAGGGCTAAGATCTAAGTGCAGTGGCCCATGGATATCCAGCCTCCCATAATGAATCTGCCACTCCTAGAATACATCAAAAAAATGTTCCCTGCACTCCTTCAATGGCAAGCGTACCCTTTTCAGCAAAGGAAACCAAAACTGCAAATACAAGGTGTAGTCTCACAAAGACCCTATATAAATAAGACATTTTACTTCTGTATTCAAATTCTTCCATGAGAAAAGCCAACAAACCTTCCTAATCACACACTGGATCTGCCTACTGGCATTCAGTCAATTGCATACAAGCACACCTACGTCCCTTTGAACACCAATGTTACCCAATTTCTCATCATTTAAATACTGATCTATCTGAATTATCCATCTCCCCACACATCACTTGGCCAAACGTTCCTCTCCTACCCATGACATGCCAGTCGTCCCCCATCTATTCCTTCTCCCCCAGACTAACAACCTCCCACTTACTCCTCACTTGGTGATCCTTTCACCCCCCCCCCCCACCCATCACGATCCCCTGCCTCTAGGCAATTCTCTGCAAAATTTACCTTCATTACCTAGAATAGTGGAAAAATGAGAAGGCAATGGCCACTAACAGTTTTGGTCTCAAGTGTGGTGGAATATGTAAGCCTGGGAATTTGATTAATGTTGCTGGGTTAGTTAAGAGTTAAGTGTTGCTGAGTTTGATCACAACTAACTGAACCTCAACTCCATCCATCTGCTATCAGAGTGAACTTACATGAGTCTCAGGGACGGCAGATTCCCAAAATAGTAAAGTAGGGTCCATTAGGGACCAAGGTGGCAATCAGTGTGTGGTGCCTGTTGGAGAAGCCCAGGAAGTTACCTGCGTAGAATGTTGTCCAGGTCTGAAAGGGAATTTTAAGGTTTAGGAGCAGGCATGAAAGAAAGTGAATGCGTATAAAAAGAGAGTGTGTTGCGCATGCACATGTGCGAGAGTAAGGGCATCAATACGTACTGCAGAACAAAGAAAACTGCACATTCTCAACAGATTTTACAAATGGAAAAGTAGTTTACAAGAAACCAAATCTAATTGACTCTACTTTTATGCCAATATCTTCATAATTCACATTTTTATTTAAATCTGAATCTGTGCAATGTTCTTTTCCCTGAAGCCACAAATCCTTGCAAAGCCCAATAAGTCAATTCTTCTACCTGATCTGGAGAGGGTCTCCTAGCACCTCCTTCATATTCCAGCAGTGGATACAATGAAAAGCTCAAAATTCAAATGCATAACCCCTCTCCATTTCCAGGTCCAACTCTATGCCTTTTTAGGTTTTATTGATACTCAATATCACCAGTGCTTGCTTGAACTTTTCATATTCCCAAGCTCCAAATATTCTTCGCACTCATCCTCCACATATTTTCACTTGGTTGAAAAGAAGATTCGATTGCCCAGAAACACTCACTTTTGACCACTCCTATAATAAGTAATTTTTCAAAGCACAAACATCTCACAACCTTTTGTTCAAATATCTTCTGGAAAATTTAAAAAACACTTGTGTTGAAATATATAACAATAACCAAGCATAAGATGGAGCTACACAAAAGTGGCAGCACAGCAAAAGAACTAGCAAAGAAATGAATGTTTCATCCCAAATTTATGTTGCCCTCATCAGGGCCCCTTTTAAAAAAAAGTAACATCATGGTAATCCATAGCTCACAACTGCCTCAAAAAGGAGTAGCAGCAGCAAGGACACGAAGAACCCTGAATCTCTTTGTTAGGAACTTGCAAATGCTGCACACCATTTCCCAAATTAATAGACTAAGGACCACATGCCCACCAATGGCAGAAACTGTGGATGCCAACATGGCCTCAACCAACACCTCAGAACCCAGAGTATTGGAGTGGAAGCAAGTCAACCTCAATGCCGAGGGACTTCCTATGAAGAAAGAGAGCAAAGCTGCTCTTACATGCAAATAAAAATGAGGGTCAAAGTTGCCATCTCACCACTCAAAGGTGTGCACATGACAGATGCCAGTTGTGGACACCAATTTCTGTACTTCCTCATTTCTTTGTTCATAATTCACTGGATTTTTTAAACGTTAACCAGACCTGTGCTGGTAGGCAAGTTTCTTGCTGTGATGAGTGCAGATGTCTACTAGTAGATAAATCTGGGACAGTTTCAATACAATTCATTGATCAAATTTACATGCGACATTACGATTGTAACCTTATTGAGAGAAGCATATATAAATGACATTCAAGGTGGACTATTGGGTCAACCCAAAATCCCACTTTATTGCAATAAGAAACCATGTTACTGTTCTGACTGGTCACCAATAACACTTAATTGCATTAACAGTAGAAAATGCTGATAAAACCCAGGTTAGATATTTTCCATAACGAACTGTTCATGCTTCAAGTCACTCACTACAAAAGACCAAAGGCAAAAAGGTACAGAGCTGCTCAGGTCAGCTATAAAGCAAAACTTAAACTTCCTGTGTAGTGGATGGTATTCAGCAGAAGCTTATCACAGCTTTAGAACTGCAAAAACGATATGCAGCCTTTTTAATAGCCTGGTCAGGAGTGGTGGCAAAGCTGAACCAGACAAGCTGCTGCAAGGAGCAGCCAGGGCACTCACAGCAAGGATAGAGTTGCAGTTAAACAGGACTCAGCAGCGCTTTTTCCCCAACAGCTGTCTCTTTGTCTCTGTTCTCCGCTCTCAGTGTAGTGTGGCCTTGAGCATGTGGGCTGGAGATAGCCTTGGCAGTGAAGAACCTACGCAATACTTGTCAGTCAGTTGTTGGAACCCCTACACTCTTTCCACCTACCATATCTTCTTTAGGTCACAAATTTTCTACTTAAACTTCAGATGCCTGGAAAACACTTTCCCCTTGAGACATGGAGGAGTTTCCAATCTAGGAATACCTTGTATTTGCTGTTAATTAGCTCCTGGATCACCCCGTTATTCTTAAACCAATCCTAGTTGTTCTCAGTAGAACAATCAAGAGTCTCTTCACAGTTACCAATTGTGGTGGACCTCACATACGTCCATGTGCTGTGGAAATCCTGCAGCTCCTTGAGATTGGGAATTCACAGGATGCCTGCAAGGCACTCTCCAAGCTCCCACTATGGACTCAAGAACTTTGATTTTTATGTGGCAACGTTTCTTTTAATTTGTGTGTTTTGGGACTAGGCTGATGGAGATTACAGAGCAGATCAGACTGTGGTCACTGGTATCTGTCATGGCACTCATGATGCCTTGCGGCCCTTTGCTCAGATAACGATACAAGTCCCTGCTCAGAGTGTTGCCATAAACTCTCTTACAAAACAGGGTGATGGCTTAGACAAAAAAACCTAGAGCACAATCAGAGAGGAGTCATTGGATTTAACCTTCCCTACTCCCTCCAATTAAGCTTGTGTTATTGTGTTATTAAGTTGTGGCATTCAAGTCTCTCAGGAGGATCAGTTAGTCTCCCTCTAGGATGTGGGCCAGGAGTCTTTCACATTTGGTGTAGAAATCCTCCTTGGCCTCATTCATAGCATCCAGATTTGTGCCATATCTGCTGATGACCATTGCACGTTGGTTCCATGTTAGAGTAAGCCAGAGTCAGGAGACATTCACCAATCCCATAGTGTGAGTTACTGAGATGCCAGAATAGGTAATTCTCCCATATTCCAAAGACGAACAGGGTTAGGAAGTTGTGGGCAAGCTATGTTGATGCCAGAAGCGTGGTGACACTTGCAGGCTGCCCCCAGAATATTCTATACAAAGATATATTTCACTGTGTTTCGATGTACATGTGACTAATAAAGATAACTTATCTTAGCATCTTTGATTCAGACTGCTTAAGATATCCAGGTATGCTTTACAGCCACAGGATACTTGTGGACTTTGATGGGTGGTAAAGCACCATATGGATTGCATCTTTCAGGCTAAACTATAAGACCAGAACAAAATACATCGAGACATAATGCCAGACAACAATTACTAATCCACATCAAAACAGCTTCATGAAAAGGACTACAAATAGTTTTAACTCTAGAGCTGGTGAGAAATGTCGCTCCACACAGCATTGTATTAACATAGCAGAATTAAAAACTTTAAACATAAACACACAAAATGTAAAATCAAATCAGCTTCTAATTCACAAAGCAGCATGGACACACTGTCTGCATTGAAAACAGTATGTTAAAGCAAAGCAAAATTTTCAGCTGCTTTTTCATGCAATGTTGTCCTCATCTGATTTCAGGTCAAACAATTCAGCCTTTCATTCAGTCTGACCTCACTGTCAGCTGGCAGTGCCATAAGCAAAGTCAGATTCCATAATTAACTCTAGCAAGTTCCAAATCTACTATGATGTGCTCAATATGAAATAGAAGTAGGAGGCGGCTATTTGGTCCTCTGGGTCCACTAAGATCACAACTCATCTTTTAACTCAGTCACTTCCTTGCACTAACCCCATATCCCTCAATTCAAGTTATTAACTATCAATTTCTGTTTTGAATATACTCAGTGACCAAGCCTCCTCAGATCAAGCTGCCCAAATCTGGGCATCCACAAAGACCATCAGCAGCAGCAGAAACGTAAACCACTCAACATCTGACCTCACGACCTGACAATTATGTCACTCAAGCTAGAGAATCAAACCCTGGTTCAACCAGTGGTGCAGAAGGACCTGTCAGAAGCCACACTACCCACACCTAAAGATGAGGTACTCGCCAAGTGAAGCTGCAATACAGGACTATATGGATGCTAAATAACAGAAGCAATGTACAATAAACATCTAATAACCAATAGATTAGATTGAAGCTGTCCAGTCACGAATCATGGTAGACAATTAAACAGGCTCCAATAACATCCCCATCCTCAACAATGGCGAGGTCCACGGTCATCAAGAAGCACCAAGTGTCTCAGCTTCTTCACCATCAAAAGAAGCCAGAATCCAGCTAATTCAATTCACTCCAATTAACATCAAGAACTGGTGGAGAGCACTGGATACAGCAAAGGCTACCGGGCCAGCTGCTGTACTACAGACACGTGCTCTTGACTAGCTCTGCCTCTAGCCAAGTTGCTCCAAGTATATTTACAATGCTGCGATCTACACGACAATGGAAAATTGCCCAGGTATGTCCTGCTCAAAAAAGAATCACCCAGTCTACTTACTCTCAGTGAAGTGCTTCAAACAGCACTTACTCACAAGTAACCTCCCCACTGCTGCCCATTTTTCAGTATGTTTAAATTACTACAAGTGCCAGAGTATCTAATGAGTGGTTCACCTTCTGATATCCCAAAGCCCTTTCACCATCTGGAAGACACAATTCAGTAGCCTTATATTATCCACTTGCACTGTTGAGTCCAGCTCCAAGAAGCTTGACACCACCTAGAATAAATTTTCATTGGCAGCCCATCCACCATCTAAGCATTCATTCCCTTCACCACTTGCGCAGAGACTATTCCTACAGCATCACCCAAACCTACAAACTCTAACATCAAGGACAAGGATAATTGCCACATGGGAATACCACAACTGTAGCTTCTCCTTCAAGCTGCGCACTATCCTGACTTGGACACATCACCAGTCCTTCATTGTTGCTGGAATTCTCTATCCAACAGCACAGCAGGAGTACCTTCAGCTGAGGACAGTGACAATTCAAGGCCTCAATTTCAACGTCTGCAGGTGTTAGTAATTGGGTGGAATTGTGAATTGCGAGCAGGATGTAAAGAGGTTCCATGGCACAAGTAGGTAGGGTGGTGAAGAATGCACACAGCATGCTTGCCTGCACAGTCAGAGTACAGAATATAAAAATTGGTATGTAATGTTGTAACGTTACAAAACACTATAAGCAGTTCGAGTTGCCGCCCTATAGAGTAATGCTGGAGTTACTGAAGAGGAGATTCCCCAGAATATTGCCTGGATTAGAGGACTTTAGTTATGGGGAGAGATTGGATAGGCTGGGTTTGTTTTTCCTGGAGTGAAGAAAGCTGAGGGGTGACCCGACAGAGGTACATAAAATTATGAGAGACGTAGATAGGCAAAATCCTTTTTATCCCCCCATGGTACAAGTATCAGAAATAAGAGAGCTTAAGTTTAAGCTGAGATAGGAAATTTAAAAGGGAATTTGAGGGGAAAGTTTTAAAAAAGAACAGTGATTGATATCTAGAAGTTGCTGAACATGGAGGAGTATGGTGAAGTCAGCTACAACTATGTTTAAGAAACATTTCAACAGATACAAATAGCCAAGGCATGGAAAGATACAGAAATAATGATGGCAAATGGGATTAGTGTAGATGGGCAAAAATTTCAGCATGGACATGGTGCGTCAAAGGGCCTGTTTCTGTGTTCTATAACTCTATGGTGACAAGATAGATTGTACAGTAGGCAAAAGCATAGTAAATGCAATATAACATGGATATAGAAGAACAGAAAGGTGTTGCATTGGGAAGTATTGATATACAGAGAGACTTGCTGTTCTTGTGCACCACAGAGCAAACACACAGGTGAATCAAGCAGCTAAGGAGGAAATTGAAATGTTGATCTTCATTGCTAGAGATTTGAGTACAGAGTAAAAGTTTTTTTGTGTGACAACTATACAGGCCTTTGGTGAGACTATATGCAGTTTTGAACTCCTTGACTATAAGGGATGTAACTTGCCATAGGAGTACAGCAAAGCTTCACCAGACTGATTCTTGGGATTGAGGGAATACCATACAAGTACAGATTGGATTAACATATTAGGTTAATAATTTAGAAGAACGAATTTAATTGACACTTACAAAATTTTGACAGGGCTAGACAGACTGAAAGTAGGGAGAATGTTTGCTCTGGCTGGGGAGTATAGGATGAGAAGTCATGGGGCAAGACATTTAGGAGACAAGAAATTTCTTCACTCAGCAGTGAACCTGTGGAATTTTCTACCACAGAGGGCTGTATGTTCTAAGTCACCGAATGCATTTAAAAAGGAATTAGGTTTCTTGGCACAAAAGGCATCAAGGGATATAAAAGAATGAAAGTACGTTGAGATAGATGACCACTTTTTTTTAAGTGACCAATCAATAATGGCAGCATAGGCTCAAAGAGCAAAAAGGCCTACACCTGCTTCAAACTTGAATGCTTCTAATTTCTGACCCGCCATACTCAACTATCCAACTTCATCTTGCAATCTAAGGTAATTTATAGTTGTATCCTATTTTCTCAAAGACAATTTATGAACAGACAATAAATGGTGGCCATTTCAGTATAATGTGCAAATTGTAACAAGTGTAACCTTAAGAAAGAAAAGAAACAGACCAATTTTGGGAAGATAATCTATGCCTGTATATACACCAAAGGGATCAGCTCCCATTTCTTGTTCATCTGACCCCCTTGGTTTCACTCCCTCTTGTGTGCTCATCTCACATTTCTGTGATTTGCCTCAACCACCATGTGGTGATGTGTTTAATATTCTAGCCATTCTTCAGCTAAATGTGTTTTTTGTTTTCCTCATTACATTTATAGTTATTTATC
>JARFYF010000055.1:32752149-32763782 GCA_030265395.1 Rhina ancylostomus
AGAATGGGCCAGCGCGACAGACAGGCCTAGAGAGGCAGCGGGCGGCAGCTGGGCCGAGCAGAGACGGGCAAGGCACCGGCCACATCAGAGCCGGTCTGAGCTGGGAGTGAATCGCGAGGGAGTGACTCCCGGATTGTTTCCGGGTTACTAAGGGAGTTAGCACAAGCTGTGGCTTGGCCATGGGAGAGGAAAGGGATGCGGGCTGTTGCTTGGTTAAATTTCTGTGGGTGTTTGAATTCCTTTGTGGAGTGGGATGGAGTTATGATAGAGCAAAGTTCATCAGACTGCCTTGATTAGACGTATAGGGCAGAAAGATGTAACGTGCTTGGGCGGAACGAACTACTTCGGGTCTTTTTCCAAAAAACTCACGGAACTTTGTCTGTCTGAGCCATTTATACACAGACTGACAGATTTATTTTTATGCAACTACCATAATGTTGGATGATTAAACAGTTCTTGCGTATTGAGTGTCTGTGTATTGTGAAGGCAAAACTTTGTGGAAGAAATGTAATATGGTGGGTCTGGAGGCAAAGTAAGAAAGGTGTACACATGGACTCTGGCTTTCCTGTACACTTGGTTCATTAAAATTATAAATTTATAGAATAATAGAAATGCATCTGTGGAGGAGGGGAACCATTTGACCCTTCAATCCAATGCCGGCTTTTTGTAGAGCAATTCAGTTTTATTTTCTTCTTTGTAGATGTGCAAATTTTCCCCCAGGTGCTTGTCTAATTCCACCTTGAAAGCCCTAATTGTCTTTGTTCCCACCACTTTTCTAGATAGTTCCATATAACAATAGTTATCTAAACAAAATAAGTTCTCCTTCACCTTTTGTCCCCAACTCTTCACCCCTTGTCTTCTTTCTTTCCATGCCTCCCTCATACTTTCACTTAAAACTTTTCCCTATGGGTACGTGAACCAACCTATAATGGGAATGGTTTCTACCTATTTGCTGTATCTGCAGTCTATCAAATTCCCTTCGCTCCAAGAACAACCACAGTCTTTCCAGTCTAACATTGTAGCTGAAATCCTCGGAGTCATTTCAGTCAATATTTTCCTCACTCCCTTTACAACCATCACAAACTGCCTATAGTGTTATGACCAGAAATGGATAAAGTATCCCAGCTGTGACCTAATCATTGATTTTCTAACATGAGAGAAGTAGGATTTTGGATTAAAGACTGATGGAAGGAAGAAGAGTCATAATTATGCTCTGATCCTGGGAGGCCATGTGTGTGGTTTGAGGGTTCCTGTATCATGACAAATACCAGATAAACATATTACTAGAAAGAAAAGTATTCACTGAATGTGATGGTCTGGAATAGAATAGGCAATATTTCTACAAAAAAGTTTGGAGTGAGCAGAATATAGTTTGACTATCATTTTATTGTATCTAGGTGAACCTTTACACTGACAGCATTTAAGAGAAGGGTCAGAACGTAAGAGGGATAGTTAAGAGGTGGAAGTGTCACTAGATCATCTTTCTCACAAAGAAATAAGTACATTTTTACAGTACCATGATATTTTTAAATTTTAATATTTATTTAGATACATATTTCAAAGAAGTGATTGTGGTGTAATTTCCTGAACTTTTCTCTGAAACTGCTGTTTTGACATTATGCAGATGAAAATATTTTTAGCCATGAAAGTTGCTTAAATTGTTGCTGCTAGTATGGTTGGGTTACTGAAATTTAGTACGTTTAAAGGTGCTAATGATTTCTGCAATAAAACAGGATACAGTAAGTACTTGTGAAAAGTAAATGTCCACAAAACCAAGTGTCATGCTTTCAGTATTTTAAGGGTATGTGCCTTTGGACATTCTGTAAACTGCAATTCAGTGGTTGAATGTGTTTCATGGTATAGATTGGGAACTGGAATCCATTGTTTCTGACCACTGGAATGCAATCCTAGTTCTTGTCAGATAATAGAGTTATAGTCTTTCATCCTGGAGGCAGTCATTGTATGGGATTCAAAATGAGACATGCCTACTAGAATGAGATGCTAGGTAGGCCTTCCTGAGAAATGATATGCCAGAACTGGACTTGTCTAAAAATGAAGGTGGCAGGCTGAAGAACAAGAATTACTGCGAAGTAAAACCAGAAATTGCTGCTTAAGAGGTTTCTCCAGGAGCTATTAAAAAAAATGCTGTCTGTTGAGAGCAAAAACAAAGAATATAATAATTAGTTTCAAGTGATTGTAAAATAGTGGTTTATGGAGCATGGCCATAAAAGATCAACGGTTTGAGTAAAAGGTACACATTTATATAACTTTCACATCCACGGAACTCCCCAGTGACTATGCAGACAACAAAAGTAAAAAAAAAACAAAATTTTGAAACCCCTCAGCTACTCGGACAGCATCTGCAGAAAGAGAAACTGAGGTAGAAACAGTTAATATTTCCGATCCAAGATCCTTTATCACTTCTGATGAAGGATCTTCAACCTTAAGAGTTAACTCTTTTTCTCTATCCACAGATGCTGCCTGACCTGAGTGTTTCCAGGATCTGCTTTTATTTCAGGTTTCCAGCATCTGCAGTTTCAATATTTTCATGTCTAGGCAACAAAATGCTTTTTGAAGTGTAGATGAGGCCGTGATTTGTTTTCTAAAATTCCACTGCTGCCATCTTTTTCATTATATGCTGTAAACTTTGGTTTCACTTCACCAGCTTCCCCATTCAATGTATCATCCGCCAGATCCAAAAAGATTCTACAACCAGACACATTTTCTCTTTCCTTTCCCTTTTGTATTTCATACGGATTGCTCCCTTTGTGACTGCCTTATCTGTTCTTCCATCCCTGCATACCACTCTCTGTCATAAAATTCTCATGCAGCCTCTGGAGGTGCAACACCTGTTAATTTTTCTCCTCCTTTCCCATCATCTGGGGACCCAAAAGGTGCCTCCAGGTGAAGCAGCGATTCACTTGAACTAGCGTACTGTATTTGGTGTTCACAATGTAGCGTCCTCTGCAGTGGAGAAACCAAACACAGATTGGGTGATGCCTTTGTGGAATCAACCAACAGAATGTTATATGGAATAGCATAGTCATAGGAAGACTGATGTTTGTTGATATTCTAAATTTATCAAACAAAAATGTATGGTTGTCTACCAAGAATGGTTAGTAAATGAGCTTCAGTGTCTCGGAATAATCAACCTCTTAAAAAACTATTATCGACATCAAGAATCTCTGAATTTTTTGCTCTGATTGTCTATCAAATCTTGAGAGGGAGAAAACTGTTGTAATATGACTACTCAGGATAAATCCAAAGAAAGTACAGCTATTCTAAAATACAGGATGCATGTAGCACATTGAACTGCTTTTATTACATTCAGTTCACTGATTTGATCAGTGTTGTACTGAAATACAAGCTAATTGACAGCATGCTTCATAGAAGACTTTTCAATCTGATGGTGGTATTTGCAAATTACTTACACTTGTACGTTAAAGAGTATATTCGTTGAAAGATGCAAATTATAACATTGCCTTTCATCTTAGCTTCAGTTAAGTATTATTAAACCTGAATAACCAAATTGGGATTATTGGTAGGGCTGCATATTTGACATATCTTGTGCTCCTAATGCTTGGATCTCAGTGGGACGTTGCAGTTTTATGGATTACTCCTATGACAAAAGTGAAGTATATTTTTATTTCTGTTTAAAAATTCAGGAATTATTTGCAAAACAGTTCCAAGACTGAATGAGTTATACAGGCTTACAGATTCAATTATTAAATTCCATATGAAGCAGATAAGGTTTTCCATAGGACATAGTTGAACCTCCTAAACGTGACCTACGTTTTGGGAAGTATTCTTTTCTGCTTTCACTCTTCAGGTGGATCTCTCGTTGCCATTTGGATTTCAGTAAATTTGTCAGGTGAAACTTCGAACCATACTTTTTTTCCCAAAAATTTTGTCATTCCAAACTGGAGTAGAATTGATCTATAACACCAGCATAATGAATTGCGCTAGTTGAATGTTATATATGATGAATTTGGAATATCGCAACAAGAACATACTTGATGACTTGAGCTTAATTTTTCCTGAGAGAATATCAGCACTGCAACTCTGTTACCCCAGTAAGAAAATTTGAATAATTCAGTGATTCTTTTCCACCGTTTTTACATTTGACAATACTAAATGGGAAACTGTAACTGAATAATGTAAGCTTTGATCATATCGTATCTGTTTGTTGACTATCCTCTGTAGGAGATTTCTGTCTGCTTTCTGTTTACATGGTCTCTTTTTCCTAAAGCTGAACACTTCATGTGCCGGAGATGTTAGGGCAAGTGTTCATCACTCAGTAATATTTGACAAAGGATCTGGGAAGCTCTTGAGTTAATGAACAAAAGTTAGAGGATAAGCTATTACTTACAGAACAGCTAAAGATATAAAATAAGAGAGCTGAAGTGTATCTTTGGTGGATGAGCACCTTGCATTCACTTGCAGAAGAGCAACACAGTATCCCTGTCAGTAGCTTTGGATATGTCCAAGCTAATAACGTCATAAGTCAAAATGTTTAAATACATAATACATGACATGTGTTTGGAATTCCTAAACAGCAGGGCTTGGGTTTGGAAACTTCTAGGACACTTCTCTGCTTTAAAAAGTTGTGCTGCTGTCCCAACTAATGATGATTAATTTTAAGAAGAAAATAATTTAGAAATCTATTCCGTGTGATAAACACTTTGCTGTATTTAAATGGAATATTTACTGGTGCTTTGTTAATGCAATACCCTGGTCAGTCATCAATGGAAAAATTACTTGCCTTTTTCTGAATCTGGGGTATGAAATTGAACTGGGCACGTTTCAGAGTTTTAAGTTTTTACTGCTTTGTGTTCACAGTGAAAATGTATTCTTTCTAAAAAGATTTGATTTTTCAAAATGATTTTTTTAGTACAGAAACATTGGATTCCATGAAAACAAAAATTCATGCCTAATTCAAGATGTGTATGAGATTCAACATCTTCCATCTGAATTAAAGTATTTTTCATGCTGGTCATTTGATGGAGTTAAAAGGGCTTGGTTCTCATGTCTGAGACCTGGAAATGACATGTAAAAGCTAAGCTTGGTGTGAAAATATGGAACATGCGTCACGATTCTGAGTGTGCTGGCAGAAGAAGGATCTTTATTGTATAAGCATAGTTCACAGGAAATAAAAGCAAGAGTAGGCTTCTGATGCCTGCTCATGCTTCAATAAGATTGTGGCTGATCTTTTATCTCATGCCACTTCTGTGCACTAACCCCGTATGCTTTGATTCCCTTAACATATATCTATAAAAAAAATCTATTACTTTCTTTCTTGAATATGCTCAATGACCAAGACTACACTGTCGTCTTTGGTAAAGAATTCCTAACATTTACTATCTTGTGGGTTAAGACATTTCTTATTATCTATCCTGAATGGTCAATCCTTCAATACTGTGACACCTGGTTTTGTACATGCCAGCCAAGGGAAGCATCGTCACTACATCTACTATACCAAGCTACATCTTGTCAGTGGAATAACATTTCATTTATGTAACGGAGAGTTTGCTTAAGTTCTCATTAGACAAACCCACCATCTAGTGAATCTACATTGCGCTCATCAGTCACAAGCATTTCCTCCCTTTGCTGGGGAGATCAGATCTTCATACTGATTTGGCTGTCATCAGGGCTGGATCAAGTTGTCTCTGCTCTTGTACTCAAATCCTCTTGCAATAGAAACGGACCTGCCCCATGTCTTCCTATTTGCTGTATCTGCATGATAACTTCAAGCATGAGCACACAAACAGAAAATGTTGGGGAAAAACTCAGCTGGTCGGGCAGCATCTGTGGGAAGGGAAACAATTAATACTTTGGGTCTGCAGCCCTTGTATGAATACGTACAAGGAACCGTAGTTTCTCTGGATAGCTATAAGTTTAAGACTTTAGCCATTTTTAAAAAAAAATTGCCATTCTATTTTATCCACCAAAGTAGATGACTTCACATTTTTGTGCATTTATATTCCATCTGCCATGTCCTTGCCCAGACAGATTAGGTGAAAATAATTCCCTGAAGGCTCTGCATCTCCATAGCCCATAATATCAATCAGTTTTCAGTCCAAATGATCACTGATCCCTGCAGCATTCCTCAAATCATAACCTCCCAACCTGAAAATGATTGCATTTATTCCTACAGTTGTTTGTCTTGCCAACCAATGCTGAATCACTACCAATATGTCCTGCCACCATTTCCAACCCCCCCCCCCCCCCCCCCCCGGCAAAACTCTGCATCCTAATGTTGTTTAATAACCTTTTATGTGGTACTTGGGGGAGACCAGAAACATCACATCAACTGGTTGCCCTTATCTGTTCCAGTTATAGATTTGTCAAATGTGCTTTCCCTTTCATAAACTTATTCAATATTACTTTCTAGCAGTCCTATTACCACTTCCGTAGGAATGGGTTCCAGCACTCTTCCTATAACTCGAAATTTACTTGGGATCACCAAGCCCAAGTAAATCTATTAGCTGTTGACATAGAAGGGATTATGGTTATGTAGCACCAGACACTTTGATAAAGCAGGGCCAAAACAAAACAAGACATCTGTAAATTATAGATGTGTTGTAAAAAGAGAATCTCGCAAAGGATTGCACAAAGGCACAGTGGTTAGTACTGCTGCCACACAGCTCCATCAACCCAAGTGTGATCCTGACCTTTGGTGTGATCTCTGTGGAGTTTCCGCCAAGTGCTCCAGTCTCCTTCCATGTGCCAAAGGTGTTTGGTAGGTTGGCTGCCATAGATTGGCCCTAGAGTAAGGGGAGGGGTTGATGGGATGCAAGAGGAAAAGGAGAATTAGTGTGGATGAGTGCTTTGGTCATCACAGACATGGCTAAAGGGCCTATTTCCATGTTCTGTGACTGACTCAATGACATTGATTCCTTTTTCGTTGCCATCCAGCCCTTTTACAAGTGAGGTTGAAGTTATGCTGTGCCTCTGGCCATGGGGATGGAAAAGGGTGCTAATGACCTTTCAGAATGTCGCATTGTGGCTCACGGTAGTCATGTTTTTGGGATAACCATATGCCTTTCTCAACATGCTGATGTAATGCGTGTGGCCTGGTACTACTGATCACTTCTTTTGGGGTCCCTCTGGAAGACATCTTGAAGGAGCAAAGTGGTTCTTGATTAGAAAATCTGTTCATGAGATGCCTGCTTATTGTGCTAGGCTGTGGAATTACTGGCGAGCTGTACCTCTAGTAGGACTGATGGTAAGCTACTGCCAGATCCCCTTCATTTGGTTGTGTTACCCAAGCTATGCCCTTTCAATTCAGAAAAACAACTAACTTGATGTAACATTATATAAAACACAGATTTTAAAAGATTGTATTTAAAAAAGGGGTTTAAAGACTAATGTGATCTTTGGTGTATTTTGTTTATTTCAGTTTTAAGATTTACTAAGTTGTAAGCCAAGGTTTTCAGTTGATCAATTAATTCCTGAAGGTTGGTTATATTTTGAAATGGTACTGAAGACCTTGTGAATGGAACTTTGTAATACTTTCATAAAATGATATAGAGTAAGATCTGTGGCTAGATGTTGGTGGCTTAAAAAAATGGAAGACTTTGTTCATCAGCTTAAATAGTGATTATTCAAAAATGGTATATTTTTGTTAAGTGCAGTTCATTGAAAACTGTAATTAATCTAATATGTAAATCTAACAGTTTAAAGGAGGTCCGCATCTGTAAAATTGTCTATGTATGTGCCATTGTAATTTTTTGACAAAGGTGCAAAGAACATCTGGGGACTTTGTAACGATCCATTTCCTAATAGGGAAAGAAAGTTGTTTTCATGTTATAAAGGTAGTGAATAGCAAAAATGGTTTGGTTCTTGACAATGCTGCAATAAAAGCTAAAACTAACCAGCTGATCTTAATCAGACTACATGCTATCTGCTGCTGTGTTGGTGATAATCTCCAGTGGATCACTGTGCTGATGTTCAACGTGGCATGGTGATTCTACTATTAAGATTTTACACCAGCATTGTGGGGGGGAATAGAAATCTAAAAGAAACCTGAAAGTTTCTCGCAGGAAGATGTTTCCTGACTGTTTTATGTAGCGAAGATGTAGTCACTGTGAAACAGAGAATAAACTGCTCGATTTAAAAGTGTCATTTACTGTATGTTACAACTGATACTGACAAAAATGTAATAAGCATATAGATCAGGGGGCTGCTGATCTTTAATAATGACATTTTTGACCAGGCTTTCTGTTAGTAATTTAATTTGGAATGCTAAGTTCTCAAAGACGTCCTTTTGAAACTAAATATATATTGGAGTCTATCCAATAGTGTACAGGTTATTGAGGATTAATGCACCATTTTTAGGAACCAGTGATCGTCTGGCATGCAGCAAAAGGTGTGGCCTGATTTTTTAAAATTTATTTACCGTTAGCACAGTGTTAGCTACAGTTATTCATGGGAAAGGCTCAATGGTTTAATTTGGAAGCCTTTTTTAATAAAATTGTTCCAATATATTTGCAGGGAGGGGAGCATTTAGATTCTTATCATGTGATAGCAAGTGTCCCAATTAATTTTTGAGAAATGTGTATGCTATTTTATAGATTTATGCAGTACTTGCTTTTACCTGATGAAGCCATTTCAAACTTTACACTTGAACACTGGGAGTGATGGTTTTTTAGAACTTTTGGTGTGTATGCAGTTTTGCTAATTATCAGTAACAGTCAAAGGAAAATGTATTTAGCAAAATAATGACTTTTATTTTTGTAATGCATACCTCTTGTATGATTTAATTAGTTTGGATGGAGAAGTACCTTGTGTTATGCCTTTAATTCTTTGGGAGTAGAGGGAAATGATCTATTATCTGATAATTGGCTTTTCATTGGAATACTAATGCACAATCCACTTTTCTAGCATTTTATGTGAAAATGCTTAAAATATTGTCTTTCAAGTAATATAAGAATACAAGGGGAAAAAAATTAAGATATGATCAGGAATTCTTTCATAATGTATTTTTTTTGCACTTTGATTCACAAGTGGTGAATCTCTGGAATTCTTTACCGGAAGGTGGTGGTGTCTGCGAGAAGCAAATAGATAAATATTTGAAGGATTTGGGAACTGGGACCTATGGAGAACTGTCACAGAAAAGGAGATGAGGCCGGGGGCAGATCAACCATGATCGTATTGAGTGGCAGGGCAGGTTTGAAGGGTCCAGTGGCACCCCCCTGCTCCTATCTCCTTGTATTCTTGAGGTCTGAATTTATGTTCTCTGCTTTTCTTAATATCCCAGCTTGAAAATGACCAATTCAAGACTTCCAGTATTTTCATTAAGTGTACTCTAAACTTGCATGCCCATAGTGAAAATTTTGCACATAAGTAACGAAATCGCTTATCAGAAATTGTCCTTTAAATACTCTTATTTATAAGCCTTTGTATTTGGCCCAGAGTCCACTGCAAATGTGTTGCAGAAGGGTTATAGGCCTGTAAAAACAAGCATCTCTGCAAGTTTGTAGAGCTGCTCATTCTGGAAGCCACTTCGCTCATTTGCAGATTGATCTCCACAGGCTCATTATGAAGTGTAATAAATATTGTGGTTTATAATGTGTTGATACACTCTTTCTCACCAAATAGATAGCATCAAAGTGGTTTGAAGGATGTGTAAACCCTTTATGTTTAAATGCGTTTCTGTAATATGGTTTCACTTCCAGCCTAGCTGCCTTTGCTTGCATATAGCGCCTTACTATCATTGCTAATATGGAATGTTCAGAAAATATTACTACATCAGAACAGACCAATTTAAACCACCACAAAATGTCTTAAGAACTTTTGTTTTGGCCTACCAATGGCATAAAAATTCAATGAACTATTGTGTACCAAATGGATTCCTTGCAGAGGCCCCGAGTCACAGAATGAAAGAGCAGACAGTTATCGCCATCATTCACTTAAGGAGTGGCCATGGTGGATGGTGCCACCTTACTTTTATCTTCCATCTGTAGCGTCCCATTTGTGTTTATAGAGCTCCCTGTGCACCTCACCAAATTCTTCATGTAAATCCCACTCCACTATTACTACTACCACAAAATGTCCTGATCTGGATATCTGACACTTATTTAATTTGTTTCACTAATATTTTATGAAGGAAGATGACCCTTAATATTTATTTTTGTAAAACCTTGTATTCAATTATCATAGTGTTTATTAATATGTGATTATAGGCATATTTTTCTTCATAACCAGGTTATAATCATTTGAAGATTAATTTGGTTGCAACTGTGGAAGACATAAAATTAAAGTGTATGCATCAGTTTTGAAGACAATAATTGTGAAAGCTGAAAATTATCTGCCATTTGAGTACTTACGTATTTTTTACTTATTCCAGCTGTGCAAAGTGTTTGATTGAAATATATATGTCTTATGCAGAGATAATAAATCGAGGATCAGGTTAAAAGATCTATATTAAATAGAGCAGGTACCAATTGAAGAGAAACTCTGGATGAATGTGTAGAAGAGGAATAAGTGGGTTGTTTGCAGATAAAAGATTGGAAAGTCTCAAGAGACTTTAGGATAAATGCTGCACAATTAATTGATAGTCGGGTATGATTTAATTGGAACGTGAGAACTGTAGAATGGCTTCAGCATAGAAGGAAGGCACTTAGCCTGTCGAGTCCATATCAGCTCAGTTCAGAAGCCATCCAACTAGTCCCACTCCCTTGTCCTCTTTTCCCATTGCTCTTTGCTTTCACATACCCATTCAGTTCCTTTTTGAATGTTGTAATTGAATCTGCCTCCACTACCTTGGGAAGAGCATTTCATATCCCAATACCTTAAGGAGTTTTTCCTCACCTCAACTTCTCAGAAGCAAGTGTAATTGATAATTTCAGAAAAGAAGGTTGCTAAAACAAAATGGAGTTGCATTGGTAGATGTGTAAAGGTAAATTATCAGCATGAGAGGAAGGAACAAAGTGTGCCTATATGAAGAATGGGATTACAACAGAGTTGGTTACACAAGGGTTTGAATTGTGGATGACTGCAAAGACCAATTCCTGGGACCATTAGTTGGTTGGCAAGGACTAAACTGACAGTCAATTTCTTGTGGTGTTATACATGGAAAATTTAGGTCAGGAATAATATTGGGTGAAGCAGGTTTGTAGTCAAGGTATACAGAGTGTACAGAAGTAGTTTGTCACCAATAAAAGCTCATTCACTGGTGCAACACCTGTCCCTTCACCTCCTTCCTCAGCACTGCCAAAGGACCCAAACTGTCCTTCCAAGGTAAGGCAGAGATCTGCACCTCTTCCACCCCGGTCTGTTGCATTCAGTACTCACAATGTGGCCTCCTCTATGTCGGCGAGACCAAGCAAAGACTAGGCAACTGTTCAGGTTGCATGTCATTTCAGCTCCCATTCCAATACCGATCTGTTTGTCCTTGGACTTCTCCATTGCAGTGCCGACACCAAACGCAGATTAGAAGAACAACACTTCATATTTTACTTGAGTAGCCTACAACCCAATGGTGTGAACATTTGATTTTTCCAATTTCATTTAACCCATACCCCCGTATTCCTTTCCTTTCCTTTCCCACTCCCACCAGTCCATTCAGGCTCTCTCTCCCTTTGTTCATCTTTTCCATCCCTTCTGCTCCATTAACCAGACTTGTTATCTCC
>JARFYF010000055.1:32904115-32921397 GCA_030265395.1 Rhina ancylostomus
AGGGACTTGTGGGTTCCTTTTACGCAAATCACTGAAAGTTAACATGTAAGTACAGCAAGCAATTATGACAGCAAATGTTGGTCTTTATTCTTCTGGACCACTATGCACTGATTTGGTGTTCCTGACTCGGGAAGGATAAACTTGTGACTGAGGGACTGCAGCAAAACTTCACCAGACTGATTCCCGAGATAGCATTTTCTCGCATATCTTCCAAGGCATGATGAGTTATGTTTATGGTGTTGCAATAGGATGATGGGGTACAGTATTGGAGATGAGTTACATGTGACCATTTGAAGGAATTGGGTGGAAAAATTGAGAGATGTGCTTAAAGGCAAGACAATAAGTATAGCTTGATTCATTGCCATAACGGAAAGAAGTCACTGTAGTCGTGGCATTTTCAGCAGATTATTTTCTGTATGCATACACCTTTCTCTCCACCCTTTCACCAAACACCTCCCCTGCCCACTCCCACCCGTCATTTTTAAACACAGAAGGTGGCTATGTACAATTAAAAGCAACTTCAGATTCAGCCACAACACGGTTAAATGAGGGCAATCCTTCACTGCCAACTCCAATATTAAATTAGCAGTACATTCTAGAAATAAACATTTTGCCAAGAAGCAAATAGTCCCAGATATAGTTTCCAATAACTTGAACTATATGAATTAAACCCACAGACCAAGGCCCCTGCTTTAACCACAAACTTATAAATATTCATGCTTTGCATCTTTCCATAATTACAGTTATCAAATACAGTTTGATTAAGAACTGGATGGATAGATGCTTACAAAAGCAGTTTCTAATGTTTTAAAAAAGAAAACGTTTTTGTTCAGGTGCTAGATTATATAGGGAAAGTTTAAAAAAATTAACCTAATTTGCATTTTTATTCTCCACTCTTATTAAGGACTTTTGAAAGTGCATTTGCACAGCATTAGTTGCATTCCCTCATCGACTGTCTCTATCACCTCATCCAAGTGATTGTTAGAGTGTATTATTTGGAGTTGTTGAGTCCTCAAGCACAATCCCACATCTACAGATGTTTGGAACATTTTGGCAAACTATGTTGCTTCCTATTTGGACCAGTGACTTATCCACTAGTCTTTGTAGTACCACTTCTTTATCAATTTTCAGCCAATCCAGTATCTCAACTACATTTTCCCTTGCTGACACTCAAGCAACAACTTTTCTGCTTGGTCCTGTGTAAATGAGACATTGTACCTCAGCCATGCCCTCTTCCTCCATGAGTTTCCTTTTATGAAATGTTTACCATTTACATGGCTACAGAATTTTGGATTCTCTTTGATGTTTGTCTCACCAAGTTAACTTAGTATATTTTACAAAGAGATTGAAAGGGTAAGTCTGTGCTTGGTGTGTCATTTTGCGGCAGTTCACTCTTAAACTCCTAGATGTTGCAACCATGCTGGAGAACAACAGCTTCTTCCCCCTGCCATCAGGTTCTTGAACCAACCTGAAAAGCCCTAACACTACCTTGGACTATATATCTCTTTCTCTCTCTCAACTGTCGTGTAAGTTATGTATAATTTATGTTAATTTAAATGTATGTTAACTTGTGTTTGTTCTCAGCCTGTACTGTGCAGCTGCTGCAAAAAGCTAATTTTCATGCAATTTATACCCTGTGTATTCATGCCTACGACAATAAAGTTGAACTGGGAGGCACCATCTGCAAGATAAACGGGTGTCTAATCTGTTTATGGGACTACTGACAACACATTTTTGAGCAGGTATCTGGAATGGAGCTATCAGACTCCAATGTCCGTACAGGCCTGCAGGATACCTGCTCTCAGCTCCCGTTCTCCACATTGGATTTCATAAGTACTGAGTCCACTGTGGTTTATCTGAGACATATAGACGACAATCACCTTTAATGACTGAAGGCAACATTGCAACCTTCCCTCCTCCTCTTTAGAATTGCTGTGCCACCCTTCACCCATTGAGGCAAAGAGATATTTGAAGGCAATCCATGCCTACCCTGTAGTCTCAGCAACCTGCCACTGCCTCTTTGCCCTCCACCCCCCCCACCTCCCTACCCCCAGCACCTTTCAATGCCTTTTTTCACCCTGGTCAGGAACAGAGCCAGCAGGAGGAAAATTGAAATATTGGGCCACAGTCAGGAAAGATACCTGTTTTTCCCACTTAAATAAAATGTTGGTGTATTGGAAACTAAAAAAGAAGCTCATCGCTATAGGCTGCCCAACTCCCACTCGTGTGAAAATCTGGATCATTTGGAAGGAAGTGGAGGAAGTTCCGTTTCTGGAGTTCTTTAGTTTTCTGGAAATGAATTTGAGTTGACAGACCAGTGCAGTACTGAGGGAACACTACATTGACAGAGAGCTGTTTTTCACTGGGTTACTGCCCCATGTCCCATCTCATTGTGGACAAAAAAGAAAGTGTGACACATGTTAGGAAGTTTGTCCCAAGTCCTTGCCATTTCTCTGTAAACTAAAGTTACTAAAAGAAGTTTCTTGTAATTTGATTGCAATTGCATAAAATGATTGCAAGCAGATCCATTGCAATCATTTGCTGTTTTGAGGACTGGGTGCACGTACATTGGCTTCCAAATAAGAGGGGCTAATTGGTCCATGATGGATGCAAGTTCTTTCTTCCTATTAGTTGTGAAGCTTCTGGAGGGTCCAAAAGATGGTAAGCCTATGCAATTCTTTCCTTCTGTTTCTAGAAAAGTACAATATTTAGAAAAACTTTGTTTTGTTCTGCAGACCAGCTCCGTTTTGAAGCTGTTCTGTTTCTAGAAAGGTGTTCTGTTTATGGAACTATGTTCAATTTCTGTAGAAGGTGTTCCATTTTAATAGCTATCTGCTATTTCTGGACTTGCGCTCTATTTTAGTAGCTATGTCCTATTTCTGCAGTCGAGTTCTATTTTGGCAGATGTACTGGTTCTACAGACGTGTCCCATGTTGGGAGGAGCTCATACATTGGAAAGTTGCCTGCACAGCAGGTGAGCTGTTCTCGTTTTGAGGGGAAGCTGAATTTTGGGGAAGGGAGTTGCATTTTGGAAGAATGACTTATTGTTTTTGTTAGTGAGTTTTTTTGAGAGTTAATTTTTGGCAGAGCTTTTTTCAATATAGAATTGCTTGTTTATTTGGAGTAGTATTTTTGTGAGAATGTCACCATTTCAGGAAGGTGTTTTTGTTTGGGAATTGTATCTCAGTGCTCTGTTTCAGGGGAGTGGAAGATAACAGTCAGTGCATCCACTACTTCCATTACCACTTCTTTCAGAACCTTGAGGTGCAGACCATCAGGTCCTGGGGTTTATCAGCTTTCAGTCCCATTGTTTTTGTTCTAATGCTAATTTCCTTCAGCATTGCATTCCCTTTATACCTGTTGTTCTCCAGTATTGCTGGGAGGTTTTTTTTGTGTCTTCTTCCATGAACATAAAACATTTGTTTAATTCCTCTCTCATTTTTATATTGGTCTTGTCTTAGTCTGAAAGGACCCACATTACCTTTTGCTAATCTTTTCCTTTTTACGTACCTAAAGAAACTTGTACAGTGTATTTTATTTCATTCTTCACTAGATTACTCTTGTACTTTATTGCCCCTTTCCCCAATACGTTGGTCCTCTATTGAATTCTGAATTTTTTTCTAATCATCATGGTTACTGCTCTTTTTGGCATAATTATAAACCCTTTTCATTGCCTAATACCATATTTAACTCCTTTCATTAACCACAGCTGGAACGTTTCTGTTTGTCTGCGTGCCTTAAATAGATATTTATTTCTTGTAATCTATTTATTCATTCTTTAAATGTCAGCCATTGCTTGTTTTAATGTAGCTTCCCAATTTGCAAGCCAAATCATCTACCATACCTTGGTAGATTGTTTTATTTAGATTTATGACCCAGGCTTCCTTCTAATCTTTATATAAAAACCTTTCATTTTATGATCACTCTTCCCTGATGGCTCCTGAACCATAATATTATTAATAACCCTGTCTCACTGCAGAATTCCAGGTCTAAAGTTCCCTTGTTAGTTCTTCAGCATCTAAAAAGCTGTCTTTATGCAATCCATGAATTTATGCTCTACACTGTCACTGCTAGTTATTTGCGCAGTCTGTGTGTAAAGTCACACATGATTATTGTATTACTGTTGTTACATGCAGCTCAAATTTCCTGATTTATACCCTATGTTATCACTTCAGTTTGGAGCCTGTAGACAACTCCTGCCAATGTTCTGTGCCCCGTGCTGTTTCTTATCTCTGCCCAAACTTTCCATGCTAAGATCCTTCTCCTTCACTGTCTTTATCCAATCCTTTATTAACAGAGTCACCCTTCTGCCTCTTTCTATTTCATCTCTCATTTCTAAAATTTAGCTATGGAACACTTCATTCCCAACCTTGGTCATTTTGCAAAGATGTCCCCATAGTGCATATTAGATCATACCTATTTATTTCTATTTGTGCTGTGAATTTATCTATCTTAAAGAGTCTTTAAGATAGAAAAAATCTTAGAACCATTTTTCCCTGCTCTGGTGACTTGTATTGAAGGTGTGCTTTAATGTTTATATGCCATATCCCAAACAGACTGGTTATCATTATCCGTTTTCCATCTCTCACTATCGCCTTGAACTTTAATTATGAATTTACCCTCACCAGAAGCCTCCTCACCATCACCATCATTATTTAGTTTAAAGTCTTATCTACACTCTTCGTTCTTTGATTCAGCGCAAATTCAGGTAAAGCTCCATCTTTCTCTGGTGCTGGTGCCGCATGAATTAAAATCCACTTCTCCGCCACCAGTCTGTGAACTAAGCATGCAACCTTAGGCCAGGTGCTAATGCAGAGATTATTACTTTTATGGTTCTGCTGTCTAATTTGAACTCGTGCTCCTTCAGCAGAACATTACTCACCGTCCTATCCACAACATGGATATCTCCAAACTATTCCAGAACATTCCAGGATAGCTTCACTCACCCTGTTCTCCAAGACTCTGCTACCCGTGTACTATTGTACAACAAATCCCATTCAATCCACACCCACAGATTTACATTGGCTCCGACTTAAACGATTGCTTCGTTTTAAAATCACCTTTGAAATTCTGTTTACACTGCTATTTCCTCCAGCCTTAAAATCTTTCCAAAGTGTTGGTTATCTTCTGCTACCAATCTCTTGATCACTCTGGTCACAAATGGAACCATATCTTAGTTCTGCTAATGCCTTTCTGCCTCACTTCCTTTTCAGCAGGTTCTTGAAACCTACCTCTTCCACCCTAATGTCTCCTTATATCGCTTGGTGTCAAAAGTTGTTTGATGATGCTCCTGTGAAATTCATGGGAAATTTAACCTCATTAATAAAAGATATATAAATATAAGTAATTATTATAGTGGCAAAATGATAACAGGCTCCAGATAATAAACAGATGTCCCTATTTAGATTCATTTAGTATTTTGGTGTTGGTATTAGTTTATTATTGTTACTTGTACCGAGGTACAGTGAAAAACTAGTCTTGTATATCGTTCGTACAGGTCAATTCATTACACAGTGCAGATACATTGAGATAGTACAGAGTGCATTGAGGTAGTACAGGTAAAAACAATAACAGAGTAATTCAGAGTACTGAATTATCCTCAGTGTACTTGGTTATCCAGAAGGGTTTTCCAAAAGAGCTCATTGAAAATTAGTTAACTTTTTTTAGGGTTGAGTGAGAAGAAGATTTTTTTTTACACAGTGAGGGTAAAATCTTGTACTTCTAACACAAACAGGCCATTCAACCATTGGGACTGTGCTTGCTCACAGGGGCGTAATAACAGTAGTCCTATTCTCCCTCCTTATTTTCCTGTATGTTTCATCCTATCCTCTCTCCCACGTGCTCATCGACTTCCTTTTCATTCTTTTTCTCGTTGACCTGCACTAAGGGCTGTTTTACAGTTAACCTTCCACCGTATCCTTGGGATGTGGGAGGAAACTGGAGCACCTGGAGGAAACCCATTTGGTCACAGGGAGAATGTGCAAACTCCACACAGATAGCACCAGGAGTCTGGATTGAACCTGTTTCCCTGGAGCTGTGAGGCTGTAGCACTAACTGCTGTGGCATTGAGCCACCCTATGATCTTATGACTTCAAGAGACTGTCTGAAGGGGCGGTGAGATCAGATTCAGTGCTGACCTTCAAAGGAGAACCTAATTTCTGCATAAAGAGCAGATTTTCGGCACTATGTGGAAGGAGCAGTGGAAGAGGACAAATGGCTGGCACTTTCACTGAGCAAGGCCTTTGAGCATTCAGTGCTATACAATGACATAATTCTATGAACTTCAGATGAAGCTAACAAGCTATTTACATAATTGAACTAATTATACTGCATCTTTTTATTTGAATTGATTGGCTTGGCTGCATCCTTAAGCTCTGACATAACCGAATAATCGTCTTTGTATCATTGTAAAGGGTGACGATGGACCAGCTGGGTTTTAACTATGATACAAATAACTTGCCTCCACCCCATGCCAGTACATGTTAAAATCCATACTGACAGCCGGTTTAAGGACAAATGCAGTATGTGAGAGTTCATATATGCATTTACATGTGATATTTGAATGAAAGTAAATAAAAATTAAGAACTGTATTATTCCTCAGAGGCATCCACCTGTTTCAACTGCTGTACAAGAGAACAGGTTATAGTGAAGAGTATAATACAGTAATCCTGGTTCTCACGTACACAGTTCTGGTAAATGCAGCACAGTCTTATCAATAGGAGACTGGCAATTTATTCCTCATTTACAGCACAGGTGTGTGCTGTTACCTTCGGCTCACTGGGATGAGGTTCACTCTTTGGATTTCTCGTGTTATGATCAGCATGCGATAGAAAGACAATAGAGGGAGCATCACCTGACCTATAATCTCTGGTAAACCTCAGCAGCGTGCATATTTAAAAGTAAAAACTTTTTTACTCCCAGAAAATAATATTTTATCTAGAAGCTGCAAGGAAAGCCCCATATCTGTAAATATATATTTTTAATGTTTTTTTTCTGCAGGTTTAATTCTGGAGCATATGCTGTTTGGAAAGGATTTATCCAAACATCAAGTATGAAACAGTTCTTGGTGAAAGCCTATCCTGTCCTTGGTCACACAAGCCATCTCACAAAGGTATGAATCACTGGAGTTACGGACTGATGCACTTGTTGTTCAAAGTGTGGGCTGATGGCTTGTGATAGTTCTGTTTTCTTGCAAATAAGGGGAGTGCCGTTCTCAACAACTTGGTGATTCAAGATTACTTAGCTGGAAACGTCCCTCTTGCATCTCGAGCGCTGTATACTTCACATGATTTCTCTCTCCCTCTCCATTATACTTATCTTCCTGTTTGTTCCATACCCTTTACTTTTCCCCTGACACACAGAGCAGGAATCAGACTTGAGGTGTTAATATCTGATTGCCAACGAAAAGATATAGATGGCAAAGTTCACTCCCCAAAATAGGAACTCGGGGTGAGGTAAGATGTAAAAATGTTCATGCCTTGCATCTCATCCAAACTTAGCAACGGTGGGACCAGGCTGGCAGCCTACCTGCTTCCAGGGACTTGTGTGTCCATTAAAACATAAGCTGGGAACCCCTTCTACAAATTTGATGCCAACCAGCCGGCCAGGTTTCAGGGTGTTGGGAAACCTGGCAGCTGAAGAAAGATGACAATGTCTCCAGAAGAAAGTAAGTGCTTTTTTTTCGCTGGGTATGGCCCAGAAAAAGTAGGAGTGCTTCCTCCCCACTGTTCCAAGCCACCCAACTCCCTGGCATTGCACACACAACCTGCCAATGGACCCACCCTTGTCCAAAGTCATCCTTCCTTCCCTCTCTCAGGTTAGGGGATTCCCACTCATTTGGGGATCAAACTGCATGGGCCCTCTACCCTTCATTTACTTATGCAAAATAGCCCAATTCCATAACCAGTTAGCAGTACTTTTAGTTTCACGAAAATGCATTACACATCCTGTCCTTTGCATTCTCACAATGTTCCAACTACAGAGTGCTCTGTAATGTGGAGGGGAGCTGCATTCTTCATAAATCTTCTTGCTATTTTGCTATCCAGATCATCTACAGGGAAAGGGGTGGAAGGAAGCTGGTAGTGGAGATGAAGGCACAAGCTGACGTGAGTTAGTGAAATCCTGTGGGAATGAATTGGGTTTCAAGGAAAGTGATGGTGAGTGCAGAGGGACCAGGAGAGGTGTGCAGATTTCTTCCTGCTTGTCTGAAGAATGTAGGCTTATAGCTTGGTCAGTACTTGCTGAGATGCATTAAGCAGTTTCTCTGCAGTGGACCAATGAAATTTTGTTCATGGGCCTGCTACTGGTCCTTCAGTGGTCAATAAGGTCCAAGGTGTCATCATCTACTGATCTGGCCTTGCACAAGGAAAGGCTTCCACTCCTGAAAATGCAAGGGAGACTTGGTCAAACTGTGTGGGGAAGTCGAGAAGAGAAGGACGCATGGGGAGATAGGGACCACATCAGTAAGGAGACACAAGGGACTTCAGATGCTAGAATCTGGAGCAACAAACAGGAAACTGGAGGAACTCAGCAGATCAGGCAGCATCTGCAGAAGGAAATAGACAGTGGGTGTTTTGGATCAAGATTCAGTCGACATTTCGCTCAAGAGACTTCATCTGGACCAGATGAAGGGTCTCGACCCGAAATGTCAATGGTCCAATTCCCTCCACAGATGCTGCCTGACCTGCTGAGTTCCTCCAGCATCTTGGTAGTTAGGTCAGTAAGGAGTTGGGGTGACATCAGGTAGTTGGGGTGTGAGTGTCATTTGGGCGTGGTGCTCATAAGGTCAGTCAGATGTTGAGTTTTGTGCTTGCAGGAAGTGGGTTATGCTGTTGTAGGACAGAGGATGTGGGATGGAGCATCCATGGGATATCTGGGTAAGTACCATTACCTGAAGAGGGCAGTAGCTGAGTCAGTCCTCCATTCTGTCTCACAGGTTTCACAGGCTCTGTGAAAGCCTGCTGCTGTGAGAGTGCCTGTGAACTATTCAGTCATGACTAAAAATGATGGAAGTGGTATCTGGACAAGTATCGTACATTGTATGCCATGCATCAGCATACAGCCTGGAATGAGAATCATGCATCAGGTCTCTGATTTTAATTTACATTTTATTTTTCTGAAACTCTGATAGCTTAGTGCAAAAAAAAAGCAAGGAGCCGTGTGATCCAGTTTCTGGACAAAATATTTTCCTTACATTGGCCATGTCCAGCTGCTCTGTTACCAGCTAGACCTGCCCAGCAGATCTCAGTTACAAATGTGTTGAAGCACTGATGTTAAATCTTCCATATTTAAACTTGGCTCCTGCTTGCCCACACAGTTGTCTTGAGTGATGTCACTGTCAGCCAATATACAGTGATGCTGGCCGGCTGATGTGGCCTCAGGTAGGTAAGTATAATCAGCCTACTCTTGGTTCCCACTCACATGCCATCATCTCAACAGCTTACAATGGTGATGCAAGGGAGGCAGATTCTAATTAGCCCTTGGTTCTACTTCTGTCCCATTTATTAACCAGTAGTAATTTTTAATTAGGTGTTATCCACTATCATCACTGTAAGGAAGTGCATTCCATCTGAACCAATCTGGGATTCTGTGGACAAGTTGGAACCTTCAAAGACAAAGGTAATATTCCACTTGAAAAAACTTTACATATAACTTTATTGACTTATATGGGGTGTACACTGACAAAAGGGGGTGAATTATTCCCTTTTACTTGCTGTACCGTGCACATACTGGAGCTGAGACCAAGAGTCGCAGCACCTTACAGTCCATGGAGTCTTGCAGCACGAAAGGAAGATATTGGGCCCATCAAGCTTGTGCTAGCTCTTTGGTAGAACTATTCAATCAATCTCTGCTCTTCCTCATAAGATGCCTTTTTTGTTTAACTTTAAGTATCTAACCAATTCTACCGAATTTGCTTTCACAACCCTTTCAGTCAGTCATTCCTGATTACAACAAATGCCTTGTGTCACCTCTGGTTCTACAGCAATCACTTTTAATTGGTGTCATCTGGTGACTGATCACAGGTTAGTGCTTTCTTCATTGGTACCATGCTCCTTATCCAACCAACCAGTGGACCAAGCAGGTTCATGCTTGCAACTTATAAGCTGCAAGGAGTGTTAACAGTTATCTCTGCCTTGTACCTTCCTATCAGAAGCAAAATTATGGGAATCTGAAACAAAATTTGGAAATGCTGGCAGTGTTCAGCAGGTCAGGTAAGGTTTACGGATAGAGACATTAGGTCAATGATCTTTCTTCAGAAGCCAACAGAACCACACTCTCCCTCAGCCTCCTACCCGGAGAGAGTGAGCGGACACAGCGATTTAGACCAGGATTGGATTAAGGCAGCGATGAGTATGACAGCAATCAGTGCAAAAGTGCAGACAATGGATGTTGTTTTCCAAGGAAGTGAAGCACCTTTTAAGAAGGAATGGGTCTGGGTAGAGGCTAAGCTAAGGGAAGAGATACTGAGATACTGAAGGAGTGAGACCACACTGACTTGCCCTGGGATCATTGAGAGATTGGAAAGCCACAGCATTATGTCTGATGAATGGTCTTGATGAAGGGTCTTGGCCCGAAACGTCAGCCATTCATTTCCCTCCATAGATGCTGCCTGACCTGCTGAGTTCCTCCAGCACTGTGTGTGTTGCTCCAGACTCCAGGATCTGCAGAATCTCGTGTCTGAGGTAATGCTCACATTTTTGAAACCAGAAACGTGATAACAAAGATTCCACGTTTCCTGATGTTTAAAAAACATCTTTAATTTAACACAAGGGTTGTGTAACACAATTAAAACTGTGCCCCAAAACAGAAATCTATCTAGTTCTAATTCTCCAAATAAATTTAAAGTCCTTCTTAAATCCAGCCCCTCCAAATTCTTTCCTAATTCTCTTTAAGGTCTAGTACTATTCTTCTATCTCTGACAAACACCTTGAGAAATTTTACTATATCAAAGATACACTAACTTAATCTTTCTCTTCTCACATGCTGTTTTTAGGTTATGTTGTGAGCAAATAATAATTTCCAAATAAATATAATTATTCACCAATTCAAAGAGCAGCTCCAGCTTAAAGCCATCATATCTAGCAATAAAGCTGATTGGTTGGCATGCAATCCTTTCAAAAATGTGTTAACTGTCAAATGCTTGGAGACCTCCATTATTAGAATTGGTTTTCAACTACTAGATCATTTAAATGATTTCACCATAGATATGAAAGTTTATACCTTGTCATAGGCCATTTGTTCAGATCCACAGATTTTCAAACACTCATCGATAAAGACATTCAAGTACCGTTGTCTCACGTTTGTTGGAACTTTTGAGCCGTATTCTGTAGGAATTGTAGGTCTCTTCAAGCTTGACTTATTTGGAGGGGGGCACAGTGGGGTTGAGAAGTACAGGAAATAGTTTTGTTTAGTTCCTTTTGCTTTTTCTTATTTGTATAATTGAATTTAACTTATACACGTCTTAGATAGCAGTAACCAAACCAATTTTGATACAATTGTAGGCTTCATAATGAAAAATGCTGCACTACATCTTAAGCTTTCCTTCAAGAAGAAAATAAACTTCCCATATTGTCCACATCAGTCTTCCAAATGTAAATCACCTTCTGGCTTTAAAAAGAATGGTACGATCCATACGTAAGTTAAGCCTCTCGGTATGAGTGCACTTTACTTTTAGCCAACATTTATATTCGACTTATCCAATACTGGGAAGTTAAGTGTTAAAGAAAAGTATGAGGCATAGGCTTTTACTGTCTTGTGTTTTCATAAAGTTAATTAATTTCAAGTTGCAAGTAATTTTTTTTTGTTTTTACCCTAATGAGGGTGAAAGCATCAGTGAACAAGGCAACATTAAGATAAAACCTGAATGGAAAAACTTTATACCAGTGGGGATAGAAGAAAGTACAAACTAAAGTGAATACAGCAATATCATGCAAAACAACAGTTAATTGAGTGCATTGTACTGTGACTACCACACAATTTTCTGGGTTCTACTGATTGTATAAAATGATCAAAGCTTCCCTCTTAGTAGCCTACAATGTTATGAGAGCTGTTGAATTCTGCTTCAGAAGTGGCAATAACCAATAGTCATTTGGCATGGAATATCCAAATACAATTCTGCAAATACATTGCTTGCAAATAGATACATAATTAACAAAGGTAACTGCCAAAGTATGGCTGGCTTACATGAGGTGAGGCAATGGGGAAGGAGGTTACAACTTATTTACTTAATATACAATGTCACTTAGTGACTAAAATTTTAATTAAAAATAAATATTCTGATCAAAATTGCTTAGCCCATCTAAAGATTAAAAAAAAGTCAGTCAGTTACAATCTCCCGAAGTAATATGTCTAATTCAATTTACCAACTCACTTGGAATACCTGAACCTAACAATGTCCATTTGTTATTGAGGCTCGTAACCACCCAAGTCAGAATATCATGGATCCAAGTCAAAGTCTATGAACCTATAACCTGGCCTTAAAGATCACTGAAGTCTTCAAGTGCTGTACCAGTGAAAACTTTCAGACAACATTAGATCAATGTAGAACAGTTTTTTTTGTGATAAGGATGATGTCTTCTAGTGAACCAATTTTTACCACAAAAACATTCATTTACCTCACTGGGGTTTGAGAGATGTTGCTCAGTGCAATTTGCTACCACTTTTACCTATAAGTCACTACATTTCTAAATAATGAATTGGTTGGCAACTACTTTGAAAGGATCTGCAGGTGTGAAAGTTTAAAGAAAACTTTCCTTTTGTTACTTACATTAATATTAAAACTTCTGATTGAAGGAGGACAAGAAAGTTCAAGCAAAATAAATTGGAAAATCTCTTTCAGAAACCTAACTTTCAATCTCTTTCAAGTAGATGGAATTAAAATTTTACTTCAGCATGTTGCACAAGACCAAAGTTTAGAAAGTATTAAAATGTTCTATGTGCTATTGAGACAAAACGAGTTGGCACTAATTGTGTTTATTTAACTTTTACATCTGTAGGAAATGTGGAGATCTGGAAATCTCACCTCAGAACTGGTACAATAACGATTGGTGCGCACACTGAAATATAATTCTGATCTGTAAATGTAGAACAGCTAGTAGTAAAATCCAAGTATACCTACAATTCTGACCTATTATGAAACATTAATTTATTAGAAGTATCAATGGAACTCCAAAAATAACTGTTGAAAAGCAGCTATAACAAGTGTTGCAACCATTCTATTATGCTATTATGGATGAATAAAAATCACAAGATGTCCAAGATTACACAAATAAATGCGACTATCAAATGGAGATATTCAGAATTACAGAACTAGACTCACTGTGATAGCTTAAAACTGTTCCAGATAGTTCTGTGTCCGCTACAAAAAACGAACTTCCACAGTTCAACTGTCACTCCCTATTACTCTAAATTTGACTTTACATACTAATTTAAGTAAGTAACCACATGACAATATTTTTCTTATCCATTAATGTATGGACTGGATTTGGTAAAGAAACTCACTTTATTCTCCGGAAACTCAGACTGACAGATAATTCTTATCTAGATAGATTACATGCCTACATTGTGCTTTCATTTCCTACAGGATGCCTACATCACACTTATTTTATACAATCCCTTAACTGCCAATACCCTAAAGGCTTCACTGTTGGGACATTTTACAAATGCCTAGGTCACAGCCTAGGTCACAGGCTGCAGAAACTAAGGCCACATTGACAGACCACTGATGGCTCTCTGCCATGAGGTCCTTCCCAATGCTTTCAAGTCTATAATCAGACACATTTGGAAACAGTTGAGAAAATTAAGTAATAAATCAACTAGGTAAAATTAAATGGAAGAACAAACGCAGTAGATTATGTAAGGTAACAGATTGTAATACTACTACTTTATTGTTATTTTAAATGTGCCACATAATGCAAAGATAGAAATGTTCAAATTGGATGTAACACAGATGATTTGAAAACACATTATCCTGACGAGGGCAATGTTTTCTGTGAGAAGTAGCAAGAGTTTAAGGAGAAGAGTTTATCTGCATGCAGCAATGCTACGGCACAAAGTAGTGGAGCTACTAATAACAATGGAACAAAACTGCACTGTACAACCAACCACTTTTAGAAAGAAAAGGAAAATATCTGGGGAAAAATGAAAAGGTCAGAAGCTAGGATGCAAAGAAATAAAATTAACTTCAACCTGCAAGAGAACTGGGGTACAGTGACAATACTGAATTTATAATTCCATTTTAAGCATACATGGAAGCTAGTTATGGAGGTTTACCTTCAAAGTAGGAGTATGAGCTATCCTCTTCTGTGCTATCGTTGATACAGTTTTTGATGCCATGCCAACAGTAGTTTGAGTTTTTAAGCCAAGGGTACTATTTCTTGGACTGTTAGGACACATAGTTCTTTTTATTGGTTCTGCGTTCTGCTTCACTGGAGCTAAAGGAGGCAAGAGAGCATTATGCATCAGTACGATAATTTAACATTAAGTATGATCCAAATTTGTGGAGAAATGTCTGGATGGTCCATAGCTGCTGACAAATCCCCACATTCTGGTGAGGAACCTTGTGATTCCCACGTGAGGCAAAGCTAACTGCCCTCCAATCTTGTGATCTTTATGAAATTCAGCGAAGGTCCTTAATTTGTGATAATTCCCCACCACCTAGTGTGTGGAATTCACACAAGCATTCTACACCAGGTTGGACCTGGCATAGGAATGTTTCATCTTTAATTTCAATTCAGGGTAACAGCTGCAAAGACTTAGATTTTTAAATCAGTATTGTGCAGACACTTTTTAAAAAATTCTATTTGTTTAAGGTTAATTTACTTTTTTTAAAAAAGGTTTTAAAATGTTTTGAATGTTTCTGCAATAGCACCTGAGACATTCAGAAATATCCTTTTATTCCTTTCGCTCAGTAAAATGCAAAACATTTTTGCCCCACTTTTGGAGGTCAGGTGTGGCATCAAGAGCTCTTTTCTTGTATAGGGCCTCATTGCAAGTTGTTCAGTTGGCTCCCCAACCACAACTTGAGTTGACAAGATCATTCTAAGGAAATGCAAACTTTTTGAAATCAGCAGTGAGCATGAGGGGCTCTTTGCCGACTCTGAAATTTGGCACATTCTATCCATACTCCATTTACATAAGATAAATTAAAGCTCTCAAAAATGGAAGCACGGCACTACCTAAATTGCAATTTCTGCAAAAACGGCTGCTTCTACAATACAAGGGCTCTACTATAATGTTTTGGCAAGGTCGTCAGCACAGAGTACACCCCAGCTCATCACCTACCCCCAAGGACCTGTGTGAAAAGAGAACATGAAGCTGTTGAGACCATAGCAGCAGCACTAGGGATCAGCACATGCCAGTTTAGATCAGGAGTCAGCACTTGTCAGAGGCAGGATAAAATGATGGTCACTGCATACTACTTGCAGAAGTTTGAGGGCATTAGCACCCCTGGCCATTCAGCAGAACCAGCTCACAAAGCCAGTTTAGACTGAGTGTTGACATCACATTCTCCCCAGTATGGGTGCAAGAGGCAGTACCACCCAGGCCATCACCCACTGAAAAGTAGTTTTGTGGTTTAAGCTTCGTGGTTTGTTCTTCAACTATGATTCAAATATGCCTACTGATTTTTGCAAATTATAAGAAGTCAGTATTACATTTTCATAGTTTATCTTGACTGCAATTCAGCTGTAATTATTTTAAATCACCCCAAAATTTAGATAGGGACTTATTAAATATGAACAAAACTACTGATAACATATCTTTACATTATTAATGCTCAACATTTGTTTAAGATTAACAGGATTTGCATGGTATTGGGTACAGTAATTTTCCAATCAATACCAAATTATTTAACCTCAAGCAGGTTATTGATAGGAGTCCCAAAATTGGCTTTGGTAGGGTCAAAACCTTGAAGTTCATCAGATTTTCTGCTCCCAATATCTTTATACCATGAGTTACCAATAAGCAATGTTTGCCAAGGTCAACGAGGATGTGCTGCTCTGCTTCAAATAGAGTCTTTCACTGTCCAGGATCACATGCAAGAATGATGCTTTGAGTCAGTACCCAAGTTTTGACAACATAATCAAGAACACAACCGCCTTTTAACCATTTAATTAGATCACAGTTAGTTCTGCAATTCTCAACAAAGATGGCTATCAAAAATGAATCAACCTCAAATTTTAAATTACCTCCCATCAATAGCTTTCTTTTTTTTACATGCAGTGAGAATGCAGAAGAAAGTAGAAAGCTCTAGAGTTCCACTAACCTTTAGAAATACACACTTGAGTCATTTGGGGAAATAAATTGATAGTTTTCTTTCTAAACTGCCAACAATGTAAAAGAAGTTTCAAATATAGCTATAATGATATCAGTCATACACAAGGGGAAATTTACACTTTCAAGACTGATATGAGAAGATAAAATCAGGTCTATACTAGTTGATGATCCTAATTAACACTAGAATTATTTTTCCAGGAACACTAACGTACTACACCACAGAATAATAAAATTAGTCTACAATGCCTACCCTATTTCCAAAAGTTGTGACTTTAAGAAATCTTGCAAGTTCAGTTTTAATAGAACCTTTCACTTTATCGAAGACAAAACCCTATATCATATTTGCAATTGCCACCTCCTTTAGATAGAGAGCAAAGAGAGACAATATTGAGAACTGGCTTAAGGACTAGATGACATAAATGCAGGCCCAAAGATGCATGCAAAAGCAGATCATAGGCAAAGGCGGTTTTGACCAAAAAACTACTTTAAGGTATTATAACGAACACAGTTGAATTATAAATGTTATATTGGAGTCTTTATGTATGAATGGAAAGGATTGCTTACATTGATTAGCCAATGAGATCATTTCTGCCTTTGGTTTGTGTGCAATTCTCTGCTTCTTCCCTCGATTGAAACAAGATACACTAACTGATTTTTCCACTTCTGCCAGCTGTACTGCCTGCTGCTGTGCCATCAGGCTCCGCTGATAACAAACCTCTTGGGCGGTAAGTCTACGAAAAGGACGGATAACTGGTTTGGCAGGTTCCACCTGTGGAAAAATAACTGAAGTCAGAATCAGGTTTATTATCACTGACAATATTGTGAAATTTGTTGTTTTGTGGCAGCATTATAGTAATTTTTATATGTCTTGCACTATAAGTCACAAAAATAAATAAATAATGTGAACCAACAGGGATAACAAGGTAGTCTTCATGGACTGTTCAGAAATCTGATGGTGGAGGGGAAGAAGCTGTTCCTGAAACATTGAGTGTGGGTCTTCAGGCTC
>JARFYF010000055.1:32921497-32932914 GCA_030265395.1 Rhina ancylostomus
GGGGGGGAGAGAGGGAAGGAATTTGATGCTGAAGAGGGTAAAAAAAATTCCAGGGTGAAAGTTAACACTTTCCTTACCTTTAGCAGAATGTTGAACTGTGCTGAACTTTGACCAAACTTTGTGCATGCTCAAGATTGTTTTGAGAAGGGTCACTGATTCATCCAGGATAAAAATTGACAGAAAAATTGCAGGTGCTGGAATAACTCAGCAGGTCAGGCAGTGTCTGAGGATAGAGAAGCAAGTTGATGACCTGAGACGTCAGCTCTTTCTCTCTCCTCAATGTTGCCTAAACCACTGAGTGTATCCAACCTTTTCTTGGGTAGACATTGAAAGGTTCAGTGCAAAGCAGTGAATCCACCAAGCCAGGTTGGTGGGCCTGCATGGAAGCAGTTTATGTTACCAGTGTTGTTCAGTGAATGCATGATGTGCTGTTTTGTTTCAATGAGATTTATAAATAGAGATTTTCTTATGGCAGATTGCAGTGAGCACTGGGGTTGGGAGACCAGGATGGGGCTGTAGCTGAGGAATGCTCTCATCTCAGTGGAATGTATTATTAGTACTCTGGTTACATATTTCCAGATCTTTGGGATAATGGCATTTGAGTTAAGATGTTAATTCCATATTCCTAAGCCTCTGTAGCAGGCAGATTTTCTTCCGACAGAGATTCTGGTTCCATTATATCTTGAATTGAGTAGTCGTGTACACAGAATAGAGGGGAAAAAAACCTACAATATGTCTGTAATCTGTCAGGAAACCAGAAGCTTCATTCCGGACCCCAGTAATTCCCTCAAACAGGGAACTCCCGAAGCAGAGATTGAGACAGATAGATTCTGTTGCCGTAAAAGAATTAACCAAAGTAACTACTAGTTATTTCACAGAATATCCGCAGCAAGGGCATCTGGATTCTGACACAGCTCCCTTGAACTCCTTTTGGTAGGTTAGGGGCACAAGAACAAGACTTTGAGCTCTGAGGTCATGAAGCACCATTAAAAAGTGACATGACCTCTGGAGAGAGGTGACAGGGGCAGTAAGGACTACTGCCTTCACCCCTGCCCCCACAGATTCCCATACAACAGGCTGGCTATAGCTAGTGAGTCAGCATGGTGGTAGTGGGAATGGGATTCTGAGAGCAGAGGAGAGAGAGGGAGAGACAGGGTGCTTTTGCTCCATATGGTGTGTGGAAATGTGTGTCCTTGAATGAGGAGCCAAAAGATGTGGCCAGTTCTTATGGATGGAACCATTTTTTGTGCTACACAAAAAACATATCTAAAACTTGATTGATAAACACAATCAGTTACTATGTATGGGTGACGTGCATAAACACAGAAGCCACTGAGAATTGACGTCATTTGGCACACAGCACCTGACTGATGTTAATTTTCAAATGCTTCATTGCTGAGTTATATAAAACAATTCCATGTGTCCTAAAGTACAAACGTCCTTGAAACAAGCACAAATGGAGAAGGGGAATACTTCACCAAAGCAACCTCTTCCCCCATCCTAAGGATCTTCTGGAGATGGAGCAACCAAACAAATTCTTATTCATTAGAGTAAGATTAAACATTGCAATAGAAATAGAAATCAAGAGTTCTGATTCCCAGAAAGACCAGTTTACAAGGTCAACTGGAGCTTTTGAGACCAGGTTAGATTTTTGTGAGATGTGCATCAAAGATCATAGATCAAAACTGAGGTGTAAACCAACCAAAATCTGATTGACTGGCAGAACAGATTGGAGGGGCCAAGTGGCCGACTGCTGTCCTCATGTTAGTATTGATCTTTATAATAGGCACTGTTTTGAATCGATCTGTGGAGACAATGAATACAGAACAGGCAATGGCCACACCTTTGTAACGACAGAATGTCATCTGTTGCATCTGTTATTTAATATTGTTACTAATGCATTGGTGCTGCTTGCTTGTTCTTCAGGAAGTATGCATAGTTCGCTTTAAACCTGCTACTGTGGGTGACTCGGTACTGTATACCTCGTACTACTCCTATTTAAATAGTCGGCAGAGGTATGGTGTTGTCTTCCTTGAGCAGAATTCACCTTGGAGAGTGTATCTCTTACCTCTCCCCGCGTTGCAGAAGCTTCCTTCCAGACTGCCACCTCTCAGCGGCCCAGGTAAGGGAGGATCTTAATCTGCAGTGTTATCATCACTCATTCATATTCAGGATTCTTTTCAGCCTTTAGCAAGACGATTCAATTTAATACATCAGTTATTGCTCAGTCTTGTAGTAACATAAAATACCTTGCTAACACAGTTTTCAACCAATAAAGAGCTTCAGTTTCTTTATTGAAAGAGACTAAAGCTCTTTATTGAGACTAAAGAGATCCCTATATTAAAGAGATATAGTCTCTTCAAAATGTGGCAGCCAGTTTGCAAACAGGAAAGACAATTGAACAGCAAAGAGATAAATCATTAGATCATTTGTATCAGCGATACAGCGTGAGACCAGGAAATTAGGAGATCTACCCCATCCATCGTAATAGTGCCAGGTTATTCCTTGCAAAAACTTGAAAAGTTAACAAGGACTGTAGTTAATGTTTCTTTGAAAGATAACACCTCCTGCAATGCTGTGCTCCCTCAATGGTGTGCTGGCTGAGGCTGAGTTGTCAGCCTGGATAGTGTGCTCAGGTGGGACTTGGACTCCCAGGCACCTGAATCCCTGGTGAGAGCATTGCCCACTCCTTAATTTAGTCACAGTTATTATCTCTGATATTAAATTGGTAAATTAGTTTATTATTATTTCACATGTACCAAAGCACAGTGAAAAACTTGTCTTGCATACTGTACATACAGATCAATTCATCACAAAAGTGCATTGAGTTAGTACAAAGTAAAACAATAACAGAATGCAGAATATAGTGTTACAGTTGCAGAGAAAGTGCAGTGCAGGTAGACAATGAAGTGCAAGGTCATAACAAGGTAGATTGTGAGGTCAAGAGTCCATCTTATTGTACTAGGGAACAGTTCAATAGCCTTATCACTGTCCTCGAGCCTGGTGGTACGTGCCCTCAGGCTCCTGTATCTTCTGCCCGATGGGAGAGGAGAGAAGAGAGAATGTCTGGGGTGGGTGGGGTCTTTGATTATGCTGGCTGCTTCACCAAGGCAGCGAAAGGTATAGACAGAGTCTATGGAGGGGAGGCTGGTTTCCATGATGTGCCGGACTGTGTCCACAACTCTCTGCAGTTTCTTGCAGTACTGGGCAGAGCAGTTGCTGTACCAAGCCGTGATGCATCCAAATAGGATGTTTTCTATGGTGCATCGATAAAAGTTGGTGAGTGTCAAAGGGGCCATGCCAAATTTCTTTAGTCACCTGAGGAAGCAGAGGCGCTGGTGAGCTTTCTCGGCCATGGTGTCTACGTGGTTGGATCAGGACAGGCTATTGGTGATGTTCACTCCTAGGAAATTGAAGCTTTCAACTCTCTTGACCTCAGCACCATTGATGTAGGTAGGAGCATATGCATCACCTCCCCTTCCTGAAGTCAATGACCAGCTCTTTTGTTTTGCTGACATTGAGCGAAAGGTTGTTGTCAGGACACCATGTCAATAGGCTCTCTATCTCCTTCCTGTACTCCGACTCATTGTTATTTGAGATGTGACCCACTACAGTGGTATCATCTGCAAACTTGTAGATGGAGTTAGAGCAGAATCTGGCCACGCAGTCATGAATGTTTAGGGAGCTTCTAAACGAGGCAGCATCTTCAGTCAAGTGCAAGCTAAACCATCATTGCTGCACAAGACTCTGTCCTCCCCACTTCCTACTCTCCATAGTGTGTATTTGGGGAAAATCAACCCTGGGTGTTTATAAACCATCTCCAGAGTAATCCAAAGTCCTTCATTGTCATTGAAATGTGTGGGGAAAGGCACTGGACAATTCATACAGAGCAAGATCCTACAAACATAAGTATTATAGCATGCAGATTGTTTTTTGTGATGTTGGTGAAGGATACTGGGGAAAATTCCTTTGCACTTCATTCAGCAATGTCATAGAATCTTATCTTAAAGGAAAGAGAGCATTTTAATGTTTAATTCAAACAACCTCTTAGATGTTTTAATGTCAAATGCAAAAGACTGCACGTCTGACAGTACAGCCTATAATACTGGGTCAATGTGTTCAGCCCAGGTTATTAATTCAAGTCCCCAGAATGGGACTTGAACCTACAGCCTGACTCAGTGGCAAGAGTGCTGCCACTGAACCACAGCTGATGCTCTGTGAAGAGAGTCTTAGAAACGTGAGTAGGATATTCAAGCTGATCAAGCTTGCTCCTTGAAGTATCCAACTGCAGGGGTATCCCAGATAGCCATCATCCCATCTGTGGATGAACAGCAGGAATCATTGGGTGGGTATTGGAACCGGCCAACCTGGCTGAGTTTTCCCTCTCCCTCACCCAGGGCATGGGTCCAGTCTCGTGATATCACCACTGCTCCTGCTAACACCTCCGGCAGCCTGGGTAGGAACTGGAACTTTGGTTTTCTGCAGTTACCAACCAGGGAATTTTGTGATTGATCGTTTAACAAAAAACTTTGCTCAATCTGTAGTGAAAGAACGCGAGGCTTGGTGCAACAATTAACTCAAAGTCTACTGCTGCCTTTGACAGGACTGGAATCATCCCACCCGGATCTGTTGCTGGCAATGGCATTTTCCAAGAAGCAGCAACCAGAAGATGCCTTTAGAAAATTTCATCGACATAGAGGAGGCCCCGAGGGGTGCCTGCGGCAGAATAAACCCAGACAGAAATACGTCGAAGGGATCAACAAGGAGTGTTCAGGTGGCCACTCCCAGCTTTCTCCCCTCTCAGCTAAACCTGGAGACCAACCACACATCCTGCCCATGTTGCCAGCCATTCCCTTTATGCCCCAAAGGGAACTATTTCACCCTTCATGTCAAATCCAGCCATCAGACTTGTTGTTGGGAGATATTTTGTCTAATGAAGAGCTGCTCTCCTGTACGGACTTGTCAAATATCTCTGCTGCTGAGATACTGCAGTCTTTCTGCAATGATAAGCAGGCATCAGATGGGATGGGAAACTCAAATGGACCTTCTGCTTTTACAAATGATGGACTGGATGTGAATCTTGGTGTGAATGAACAACGTCATGGGGTTGCTTTGAGGAAAGGAAATGAGGGCCGATCAATGAGTGAAAAGGTGAGCACCAACCTAAACCTAGTAGCCCAGTTTATTCCAGAGGACGTCTTAACTGAAAACTTTCTACGTGGTGTGACACAGTTGAATTCACTGCTTCAACAGGAAGATGAATCAATCACAGAAAATGACGTACCTGTAAATGAGCAAGAGAGCGATTGGGTTGCAAGTTCTCAGTGTGAAGATACGAAGACATACCTTGTGGAACTGGATAAGTTATTTGCAAAGTTTCCTCTGAGTACTCTTTCGCAGCATGAAGATTGTAGCTACTTTCACTCTACATTGTCTTCTTGTGCTGATGTTTTGAACCACCTTTTATCTGCCAGTAATGACAGTCTAGATCGTGAGGAAGAGGTTCCCACATATCCAAATGACACTCCAAATAATACCCCAGCAAATTCGAAAGGTTCTCAGCGTGTCCTTCAACCAGGCAGTCCTCCTTCACTCACACTTCAGATGCCTAGTAACACTCAACATCTTGGCCACAGTGGAGTAATGACTGCTGAGAGCGGAGTTCTCCCTCACATTTCGGCAGCCAGTGCAGTGACAGTGCAACAGGTGGAGGTTCCATACCAAAGCAGAGCAGAGGATCTTCTCCCCTTTAGGTTTACTTCTTGCAATCAAAGAGCAAAAAACTCAGAATCTCACCAACCTCAGGAACAACACTGGTCATCCCTTTATTGTCCCACCCAACATCACCATTGTACCAGTTTACACAAGGGCAATGGGTAGAGTCAAAAAGCATTCTCAGGAGCTCACCCAAGCTACAGTGACAGAACCACATAATGTTTAGAATATTAAAAGCCGTGAAGGATAAAAGGGATCATAAAATCCTGTAGATTTGCAGGATAATTTTGTGGAAGATATTTTGGGGAAAGAAAATATTGTGAGGCAATGGAAATGTAGGAAAAATATTGCAAAGTTCAAATAGAAATTAGCTGCCAAAGGGATTGCAGTAAATTGAGACACAGGCCAAAGATTTTATGGCATATCATTTCCAGCAATCTGCACTGATCTGTCTGTGTGGCAGTGACAATCTTTAGTGTTCAAACCATGCATAATAGACAAATTTCCTTTTGAAGACCAAATATGGAGATAGATCTTAAATCTGATGTCCTCCTTTAGAAGGAGAGCCTCTCCAGGCTCAAGTCATTTCGTGAGGTTGAGTAACCTATTGTGTTTTGACAGCTAATGCAACAAAAGCTGTTCCCTTCAAAAATGGAGCACTAGAGGTCTTGATGGTGACATTTGGCCAGTAAAGGGGCAACTTGACTTGCGTTTGTAGTTTGGAAAATTTGCTGGTTTAGTTGTAATGCTGTTTTGTGTCCTAAAAGTGCGTCAAACTGATATGAAAGATGTCTGAAGGGATTGAGACAGTTAAAATCACATACTGGGCTTCATTCCAGTTTCTATGAAAATCTAGTTGCATGGGCTAGTTCTTGTAGTCAAGTTCTTGTAAAAATAAGAAAAAGAATGCAAGTGGTGAGCAGGTGCGAGGAAACTCCCCACTGATGCAGAGCCTGGTAATTAAAATCCAGATCCTGTAACCTTTCCAGCCCAAATTTGTGTAAAGGCTGTCTTAAAGAATATCTTCCTTGAAGAAAAAGAGTCAACATATTTTAACTTGACGTCTTTTAATTTGTATTTTTTTATTTAAAGAAAAATATGTTGAATCTCATCTTTTTTAAAAACTGGGTACAACTATTTGAAAACCTGTGTTTTGACTTTGAACTATTTCTTTTTACCATTTTTAAATGCAATGAAAACTGCAGAATACAGCCAAATGATTATTTATTTTGTAGTTCACCCACTCTGGGAAGTAAGTTCCAGGGCAAGTGTTGTTCAGATACTGGGAGCTGTTGTTAGGTGCCACAGTTATGCTGTTATTCCTGACCCTGTTTGATTATATCAGCGTTTGCCACAAGCATCGGAATGGACTAGAGGTTCAATAAATGCGCAGCACCATTGACATGATTGCTTAGTACTTCTGTCTAGTTAAGTAGGTGGTTTAGCCTCCCTGTGTCTTATAAATTGGGTGGGCCATGCTAAGGCACAGGTTTTGTTAACCAGTTTAATGATAAGTGCAGTTTATAATAATGTAGGTAAGTTGTAATTGTATGAGTGAGCCTCTCTCTGTGTATCTGATGGTGTGAGACAGCATGCATGAGTGCACATGTTTGAATGATCTGGAGACAGTAAGATGTTTAGCCTGAGTGTAAGCGTGTATATGTTTGTCAATGTGAAAGAGTGCGAGTGTGTGTATGTGTGGCATTAAGCTCTGTGTATGTGTATGAGGCAGCACGTTTTAGTGTGCGTCAGTCTGACTGAGAGTATCAGGTCCTTGCAGTGACTCAGAATATACAAAGGGCTACATTTGCTGTGTTTCTTGAGCAGTGGTAGAGGTACATTATGACAGGAATCAAGGAACACTGAACTTTCATGTTTGTGCTATTTAAGAATATTTGTTTACTATGAAAAAGTATGGACCTTTGGATGGTTTTAAAGTAAAGAGCATTACGAAGAGAGCAGATATTTTATTGTTTATCTTGGGCTGTTTTTTAAAGAGCTGTCATTCTGTTGTAAGGATACAGTGTCCTGGTTTTCCTTTGTTCTTCCAAAGCAACAGGATATGAAGGGATAAAGGAAATCGATCATCCATTTTACATAAAGCAAGATCCCCTCCACCCTACATATCCTTGGAACTGAGGTGGGGAAATTGATGTCCCTGATGGTTAACAGGCAATTGAACAAGTGTTGGGAATATGTTACCAAAAGAAAATCCTGTTAGGAGAGCTTTTAGCCAAAGACTGGCATTTTTCTGTTTTCCAATTATTTATCTGTTACTTACATAATTTTCTAATATTTTATGTCTAAATACACATAACTCCGTACTGAATGTGGACCTGTTACATAATGTCACAGGGGAGAAGCAGTAAAAGAGATGGGTGTTTAAACTGTGAGGTGAAAAGAAAGGAAGCTACTGAGAAATTGAAACTATAATCCCGAGAAAGTAAAAGGCTTCGCATCTGAGAGGGTAGGATGGGTGGCCACTGAGGAGGTGTGTTCAAACGTCAGCTCCCTCTGCAGCATTTCCTGTGTTAAAGCCACATCCTCATCTCAGAGAGAGATTGTTCAATACAGACTATTTCTGGAAACGCATTTTCTAACGATATGAAAACTGTACTGAAGTCAGAACCCCTCAGTTGTGTTTGCACTCAGCAGGTTGAGTTCTCCATTGGTGTCTCACATTCACTGGAGGATCAGCAGATTATTTGTTTATAAAACCAATGTTACATTGCCAGTGTTTTGATTCCGATTCTGCCAAGTAGATCCCTTTTTCTTGTATTTACACTGCTAAAAATAAGCTCAGAGTTAAAATACGTGGCAGTTAAAAGCAAAGTACTTTTTGATACAATGAATGCAACGCACTGATAGTTTCTGTCTTGTGGTTTTTGCTTCAGCAAGTGGTGAGATTTTGGATAGGTGATTAAGCCTGGTGGTGTCTTTAAAGGGCCATGAAGGGAGAGCTGGTGAACAATTCACCACTGTCAGAAAGGGAGCTCTCAAGTAAGGGGAAAGAGGCAACTCCTGGTAAAGCAATCAATAGAGGATGTGCTGATGAATTACCATCATCGCAGACCTGCCACTAACTCTGGGCACATTTCACTCTCAGATGCAGTTAGATTTGTCTTGCTTTTTTTTTTGCTGTCTGATAGAGGTATTTTGCTTTTGACAAAAGGAAATATTTAACATATCCCTGTATAACAGTGGAGCAGAGAGTGTTTTAATATATTTATAGACTTATTCAAATGGAAATCTTTTATGTTCTAAAGATCTGACATAGAACTTTATTGTTAATAAAGTGTTAAAATCTAGCAGTTTGAACTTGTCATTATTTTGAAAAGATAGGGTTATGTTGAATTTATGGAAACAGAACAGGCCATTTGGACCATGTCGGTGTACACCCTCAACATAAACCCCCTGTCTTTTATTTCAGTGGCTCTGTTATTTGAGAAATGTCCAGCTGAAATGCTGCTGAACTCCCAACAGGCTCGGTAAACTGAGCTACTTTTACCACAGGAAGATAAACAAAAGTCTGTACATGTTTTTATCCTGTAGCACTTTGGAAATTAGAGTAATATGCAGGTACAGAAGATAATAGAAATGACTATCAGCAGGATGCTGAACCAGGTAAGTCTGAGCAATGATTACATTTATATTGGGAGCGAAAGGTTAGGGCCGTCTGTTCCAACCTCTGCTTGACCAGCTTTTCTTTGATTTAGTTAAGCTAAGAGCTGAAATGAGCAATTTATTCTCCAGGAAAGGCACCAGCTGGAAACCTGTGCAGAAAAAGCAGTATTGATAAGTGCCTACAGAAATTCCATATTTAACACCAATCTGTAGAATGTGCTCCTGGAATCCATCCATCCATCCATCCATCCATCCTAGAAAGCCCTGATAAATCCACTGTCCAGAAATCCAAATGCTTCTTCATTTGGCACACAGGTGATGTCTCCTGTGCTTTCCTGAAACTCACTGGGAACCCAATTCCCAAACTCCCCTGAAACTCACCGGGGCCCCTGGTCTCACACTCCCTTGGAACTCGCTGAGGACCTGGCTCCCACATTCCCCTGGTTCACTGGAAAATTTGTTATAATACCTTGTAAGAGCTTAAAAAAGTGAAGCTAAACTGTGTTAGGGTATGTGTAGAATAGCATCCAATAGTGCAGAAAATCTGCCAATCTAGCACCACCAAAGTCCTGAGCTTCACTGTAACGTGTTCATGGAAATTAACATAGTGTGACCTAGTTGCATTGTAAGGCCTTGTGCTGAGAGCATGTGAGGTGAGGTGGGTGATGGATGAGGTAATCGGGGAGATTTGAACTCCAGGTCACATCTGAAGCTGGAGGATTTCAAAGAGTTGTCACAGCTGTGAAGACTGGAAGGCTGAGTAAGAGAAGAGATTAGTAAGACAGGAGAAATGTGGCAGTGATTACCAGTGGCTTATTGAATGTGCTAAGGATGGAAGACGACATCATTGCGAATTAACCGCAAAGTTTATTGAATCTGAGCTGCCCTCGGGTAAGTTCTTGCAGCCAAAAGCCAAACAAGAACAAAATAAAAATCGTTGTCCAACATTGACCATCAGACTGTGCTACTGGTGCCAAGGGATCTGCAAAAGCTGGCTGACAACCTGCAGCGATCCAGAACCTATTAAACTGAATGATTCAGATGAATTGTGTTTATAATCCCTGGAAACCACAAAGTGTAACCATAAAAGAATCAATACTATTAAACCCAGCCTCCCCTTAGCGGGATAATACTGTGTGCATTTTGTAATATAAAGCACCTCCATTATAAAACTGTGTCAGTGTATCAAAGGCCAATCTCATGCATCAGTGCGTAGGTGAAGGGAACTTCCACTCATGGCTAGCTTTTTGTGTCCTGGTGTACTGGTGTGTTTCCACTGTTAGTCCACGCCAATGCAAAAGGAACAAGTGAGACGGTCTCTCCCCGTCAATACAGGCTTTCTGTCAGCCAGCCTCTGTTGTGCTTCCACATTGTGACTCACGGAAACTGGGTCAAGTGGCCCAATGCTGAAGCTTCAGGGGAACTCGGGGCAGGTCTGGCTCCATGACGTGCAACACACACTCAGGAATCAACCCCCATCTATGGGTGAAAAATCCCCTTTCCTGTGGGTGTCTTATGCAGAAGGAAGTATCCCCAGGAGTTGGGTCCAAAATGGAGACTGGTGTGTTACTGGATCATCTTCCTGGCAACTCCTGCAGCCAGGTCAGTGCTCTTCATTCCTTTCAATCCAACCAGGGAGGTCAAGAGGGAGCCCTGAATATGTGGGCATCATGGGAGCTCCATAGATTCATCCTATGATTGTGGTCTGGAGAGGAGACCATTAACATAAGGCAGGAGGCAGCAGTTATGAGTGATGAGAACATGAGAATTAGGAACAGAAGTGGGCCATCCCGCCCTATGCCCTCTCCACTGTTCGTCAAGGTAATGACCGGTCTTCTACCTTCACTCCTTTTGCCTGCATTATCCCCTAATCCCTTGATTCCCTTTATAGCCAGAAATCTATCAACCACTGTTTTCAATGAACTCAATGACTTCACCTCCACAGCCTCTAAGCAGAGAATTCCAAAGACCCACCACTGTCTGTATGAAGAAATTTCTCCCCATCTCAGTCCTAAACGGTCATCTCCTTATTCTGAGACTATGATCCCCGGTGCTGAACTTCTGGGTCCAGGGGAAAC